>PVJS01032235.1:0-10724 GCA_004027185.1 Glis glis | reverse complement strand
TTGTCTCTCCTTATCACACTTGTTGCAGGGGCAGAGGCTCACGGCTCACCCCTTGAAATCATCATCATTGTAGGTGCGGGTCTGGATTGACTTGGGCTTCATGATGTTCAGGAGCTGGTTGGTTTTAATGGTGGTCTACAGTCGCCGGTTTCACAAGGATCTGCTGTCTTTTGCTGTTGGTCTCCGGGAGTTGCGGTGTAGGTGTGGCCCCATATCCTCATTACTGAGCTGTTCTGGGGGCCATGCCATGTTCAATCAGGTCTTCAGTGCTGTGGTGTTCCGCGCCAGTGCTAGGCCACACCAGGGGGCCATGCCTCACCCGCTCTTTTTTTCTCGGTGTTGGGGTGCTCCTATGCCTGGCCACCTCATCCATGTCTCTCCACGTCACCCTCTTTGTGGGGGCTGAGGTTCACGTCCCACCCTTTGCAGTCGCCGCCGTTGTAAGTGTGGATTTTGTTCAACTTGCGCTTCATCATGGTCCAATGTCAACTGCTTTCGATGGTGGACTATAATCTTTGGTTTCACAAGAATCAGCTGTTTCTTTGTTGGAGGATTCCGGGGGCCACGGTGCTGGGGTGGCTCAGCCAAGGTGGCGCGTTTGTCTCGGCTCTCCGCTTACCAGGTGAGTTGCTTTGAGCTCCCTACCTCCCTCCGCTCCTTCCACTGACTCACAGTCCTCTGCACTTTGGCTCTCATTGTTTTGTTGAGTTTGGCTGTCCTGCTTTTCTTGCCAAGAAGCAGTTTTCCCGCCGGCCGAGCTCTGACTCTTGGAGCGCCAGCGACACGCTGCCTCCCTCTTTCCCACCATCTCGGTTCTCCCCTGCAAGGCCTTTTTGGCTCTGGCCAGCTCCTGCTCCTTCCGTGCAAACTGGACCCTGAGCTCCGTGGCCGAGAGGACCTCGGCAGCCTTGCCGCCCTGAGACTCCTCCATGTCCTTGGCCAACATCTCCTTCATCTGCTTCCTGGAGCCGGGACCCCTCTTCCCGCAGGAGCACGGGCTGGCCGCAATCGGCATCAGCTGGAGCCGGGGTGCCCGGCGCAGGGCTGATCGCTGGGCCCCGCTGCATCTGCGCACAGCTCTCAGGCTGCGGGCCGGTGGTCACGTGGGCCCCGCCCAAATATATTTTTAAAAATGGTTGAAAGACCTCTGGGCGCCAGGGCGTGGGCAGGAGAGGGTGCTGGGGAGCGGCGAGCCGTCTCTGTGCCAGGCTCAGTGGCGGCCAGTGCCCGGGGATCTGCGTTCGCGGCCACAGCTGCGCCTTCCTCCTCATCTTCTTCATGGGCTCCAATCCGGGCCACAGCTACTGCCCCGGCCCCGCAGCCTCCTCCCCACCCTGCTCTTGTTAAGAGGCAGTCTTCCCGCCGGCCGGTTCTGAGAGTTTTGGAGTGCTGGCAACACGCTTCCTCCCTTCATCTCACTCACCTGTGCTCTGTGGATCTGGTTCAACTTGGGCTTCATCACGGTCCGATGTCGACTGCTTTCGATGGTGGACTATAATCTCTGGTTTCACAAGAATCAACCGTTTCTTTGCTGGAGGATTCCAGGGGCCGCGGTGCTGGTGTGGCTCAGCCAAGATGGTGCCTTTGTCTCCGCTCTCTGCTTACCAGGTGAAATGCTTTGAACTCCTACCGCCCTCCGCTCTTTCCACTGCAGTCTTCCCATCTGCCGAGCTCCGACTCGGAGCACGGGTGAGACACCTCTTCCTGCTATTCCGCCATCTTCCCCTGAAAATCCCCATATTAGGGATTCTGACATAGCAGGAATGCCTCCAATCAAGAGCACTGGTGTTCCGTATCAAGCCTCATTACGTCATCCCGTAAATTGGGTCCTCCTGTGGTCGCCATCACCTTGGCCCCTCCCATGTGTTCGCTGAGCTGTCTGCAAATTTGACTGACCTGTAGGGCAAGCTCTCTAGCGGGCACAATCACCATTGCTTGTATATTGTCCTTCTTCAGGTGTAGCCGTTCAAGTAAGGGAATGAGGTAGGCACGCTCTTGCCTGATTCATTTTTTGCTCCAGCTAAGATATCCCTACCAGATAAAGCAATGGGAATGCTCTCCTGCTCAATAGGAGATGGCTTTTCCCAGCCCATTCCAAAAATTCCCATGAATAACTCCCGTTTCAAACAATAATCTTCAAACTCATTTCCTTTTGTGGAGGTTACAGTGGAAGTTTTGATTCTTAGACCTTTGGAGGGATTCTTAAAAGTCTTTTTCCAGTTATCACCAGGTTTGATCGTGGTGGTCATACTCTGACCTTGCTGCTGGGTACCATTATCGATTGTGTTGGTGTTTTTCAACGGGTTCATCTGTTGCTGTGTCTGTGTACCCCCTCCTCCGGGGCCACCGCTGGGCTTCACAGGGCCCCTCAGCTGACCACTTTGACTGGACAGACCCATTATAACAGGGTTCTCTGTTCCAGCCGTGCTCATGCTGTGTTAATTGCAAAGGTGTCTCTTTCAAACTTCAAAACTTTTGACAGTCACTAGAGAAACTGTAATAACAGTTTGTTAGGCTCTCCAAAATGAAGAGATAAATAGAAGTCTTGCTCAATACATGAGTCCTTTATTGCAATGCAGGCAAGCACCTGTACGTCTCTGAACGGTAAGCAGCAGAAAATTGCTCTCATGCACCAAATCTCAACTCTTTATTTTTAAAAAGCCCTCAAACAAGCTTGAGTTAAATCTGAATTCAATCCCACCAGGCACAGCCCAGACCCCTCCGTGTGGCAGGGCTCGGGGCTCAGCAGCGGGAGGACCCGACCTGCCCCTGGAGGGGGAAACTGAGGGAGGGTCGCGTCGTGCCCCGCTGTGGGGGCATTAGCCTGCCAGGAGCTCAGGCTCCTTCTCCCTATAATAAACTTCTAGAACTTCTGTTTAGTTGGAATTCTGTATCCCATGACCAAAATCCCTCCAGTCTCCCCCACCCTCTTTGCCCCTGTCAACTACCATTTCACTCTCTGCTCCTATGAGTTTAACTTTTTAGGTTCTACCTATGAGTGAGATCATGAAATATTTTACTTTCTACGTCTGGCTTATTTCACTTAATATAATGTGCTTCAAATTCATCCATGTTGCCACGAATGATGAGATTTCCTTCTTTTTAAAGGTTGATTGGTATTCCACTGCGGGCATGTTGCACATTTTCTTTATCCGTCCATCTGTTGATAAACACTTGGGTTGATTGCCCATCTTGGCCACTGTGAGTGTTGCACTGAACATGGGAGTGCAGATAGCTCTCACACACTGATTTGATTTCCTTTGGCGGTATACCCCATAGTGGTATTGCTGGATCACATGGTAGTTATATTTTTAAGTGTTGAGGATCTCACATACTATTTTCCAAGATGGCTATGCTAATTTACATTCTACCAACAGTATGTGCGGGTTCCATTTCCTCTTCTCCACATCCTCGACAACTCTTGTTATCATCTGTCTTTTTGATAATAGCTAAGAAGTATCAATGATATTTCATTATGGTTGTTTATTATTATTATTATTATTATTATTATTATTTGTAGTAGTAGTAGTACTGGGGAATGAACCCAGGGGCATTATCCCTCTGAACTACACCCCCAGACCTTTTACTTTTTAATTTGAAACAGGTTCTTGCTAAGTTGCTGAGGCTGGCCTTGAACCTGTGATTCTTTTGTCTCTGCTTCCCAAGTACTGGGAGTGCAGTCATACGCCACCATACCCAGTGTCACTGTGGTTTTAATGTGCATTTCTCTTATGATTAGTGATGTGAAGCACTTTTTGTGTAATTGTTAGCTATTTGTGTATCTTCTTTTGGTGGTACTAGAGATTAAACCCAGGGGCATTTTACCTCTGAGCTATACCCCCAGCCCTACTTTATTTATTTTTTATTTTTCTTTTTTTAATGTGCTTTTATTGGTGCATTATAGTCTCACATCACAATGGAAATCAAATCGACGTTAACATACGTGCACGCAGCACTTGGTGCCTCCCCAGCACAGAGCGCCAAGATTGACATTGGTATATCCTCATATGTAAATATGGCTGATGGTAGAATTCCCTTAATGAACTTCATTCTTCCCCTTCCCCGTCCCTTAGATCAGTTCCCTGACTTCACTGCGGCTTCTCCACTGTTGTCTGGAGGCCCTTCTGTATCCTCCTTGCTCCCTAGCTTGCGCATATTAGAGAAGACATATCTCACGAAGTTGCGGAGGGCCTCGCTAAGTTGCTGAGGCTGGTCTTACACCTGCAATTCTCCTGTCTTAGCCTCCCCAAAACTGGGATTACAGGTGTGTGCCATGACGCCCTTTTTATTTGTATATCTTTTAAGGAATTTCTTTCCAGATTCTTTGACCGTTTTTCAATTTTTGTTTCCCTACTATTGAGTTGTTTGAGTTCCTTATATATATTGGATATTAACATGTTATCTGCTGTATGGCTTGTTAAATAATTTCTCTCATCGATAGGGATTTTTTTTTGAGGGACATCGGGTAGGGCACAGAAACGCCAGGAAGTCTAAAGAACCAGTCCTGGGAAAAGGTAGGAATGCAGGAAGGAGGGAGACCCAGGACCACAGTCAAGGGCAAACCTAAGAACAGGTACCCAGGACTCTGTTGGCACCAGCACCATGGGCTGGTGCCCAGTGGTTCTGTGAGTTGCTCCTTTCCTTGTTTGTGTCATCAGATTAAGAGCTACAGGCAGGTTGCTGAAGTCAAACACAGTATAACACCTGAGTTTAGGGCTGGGGGAATTACTATATTTTAGGACGTGTGAAGGCAAGTGTTTGGGATTGAGATTCATAGGAATCCCTCAAACACTAGAAATGGAACCAGGCAGCCAAGAAGATAAACATCCACATATAACCCCAGAAGAAGGCCACGCTTGCATTTTATGCCCAAATCCTGAAGGTATAAGGCCCTATTCTGTTTGTTTGCAAGAAATCAAGCCTTTTAATAGAATTTTCATTCTACTTGTCTCTGGAACTCCCCAGGGCATATGGCAGAACTTTCTGGTTGTTCCGTATCCTCAGCACATTGTCAGACTCTGATTTTTTTCCTTCTTTCTTCAAAAGATTATCTCTCTCACAATGATGGTTAAAATGAGGTAAAAATGTTAAAGAGATTTAACTGAGTGTTTAAGACTAATCTAAGTGATTTTTTTTTTTTTTTTTTGCGGTACCAGGGATTGAACGCAGGGGCGTTCTACCTCCGCGCCACGCCCCCGGCCCTATTTTTTATACTTTATTTTGAAACCGGGTCTCACTAAATTGCGGAGGGCCTCACTAAGGAGAGAGAGAGAGAGAGAGAGAGAGAGAGAGAGAGAGAGAGAGAGACAGGGAGAGAGAGAGCGAGAGAGCTGAGGCTGGCCGCGAACCCAGATCCTCCGGTCTCCGCCTCCCAAAGTACTGGGATTACAAGCGTACGCCACCACGCCCGGCTAATCTAAGTGATTGTGACTGAGAAAATCTAAATGCATCCTGAATGAAGCCTTGTCTATGGGTTACTACCTATGACTGTCCTTAAGTCCCAACAGCTGCCCTGTGGGGGCAGTCTTCATCTCCCTGCCTTTGAGCTTATTTTCTTCCCTAAAAGAAATGATCTGAGCGGTGGCACACAACTGTAATCCCAGTACTTTGGAGGCTGAGACAGGAGAATTGCAGGTTCGAGGGCAGCCTCAGCAACTTAGCAAGGACCTGATTAAAAATAAATAAATAAAAGAAGGTCTGGGGGTGTAGCTCTGAGGTAGAATACCCCTGGGTTCAATCCCCAGCACCCCCCAAAAAAATCCATGAGTTTAAACTCGGTCAGCAGAGAATGAATGACACATTAGTACCTATGTAGAGGGGACTATATTATAGGTTCTGTTCTAAATTTCTTATAAGTCAACTCATATAATCCTCAGCTAGTCCGATGAGGAGGACTGTGATCCAGTTTCACAGATAAGAAAGTGCAGGCACACAGAGATTAGCAGATTGCAGCGAAACCAAATAGTGAGTAACAAAAGAACCCAGGCAGCAGAACTCCACGGTCTGAGCGCATAACCACTGCACCGTGCTGCCTCCTATGATGTTGCTCATCGAAATGCCTATCTAGAGCAATTCAGCAATACCAGGTCTGCATCACCTCTATCCCAGAAGAAGCTCTTTGCTTTATCCAAAATCTTTCACACGACCAAAAAGTTCATTGAAAGCAATTTTTAAAAATCACAAAAGCAGTTAGTTCCCAAAGAAGAATTTCAGTCTTTCTTACCAGAAAAACAGGAAAATAGCTTGCAGGCCTAAAAATAACAGCTTCCCTGCTTTCAAAGCAATAACACTTTAGCCACAGAAAAAGATATCGTGGTCTTTAGTTAGAGTCAAATCACCCTGTTAAATAGGGTAGGCTTTTCTCAAAATGTTAAATGCAAAAATTTAGAAGATGGACTGCAGCCATTAGAGAGCAATAAGTTAAGAAAGAAATCAGACATGGTCTATTTCATGAAATTTATTTATTTGAAGGACAAAAATTTCTGCCCCTGACATTTTCCTTTTATGGTAGTACTGATTGCTAGAAATTGGATGCTAAAGCCCACTCATGTGCTTGCATTAAAATAGTGCCTGCTTTAGTGATTTAATGCTTTCGGATACCAATACATGCATATGATTTATCAATTTGAAATCACCATGCTGTCTTTCGAGTACGACATGCAGTTCCATTGTCAAAGTACAGCTAGCGAAAACGATCTTTGAGCTTTCCGAAGAGAACCAGGGAGTCTGGATGGACAAATCTCTCTTTTAATCTTTTTATCTTTGCGCCTTAGTTAATAAACTTGGAGTTGCATGCGAGGCTGTTTAAGATTCACCATGCCATTTAAATTTGGAGAAGCAGCTTTTCCATTTGTTTTTGAAATCCTTTCTTTTTCGGGTGGGTTCTTTGGATTGACTGTTGCTTTAGTGAATCATGGTCCTGGCCTCTTTGAAATGCTTTGATCATATTCATGTTCAACTGGGACAGTAAATGAAAGGTTTTGAGAAAGGATAGTGGTTCTTATTCATCCCACACAGTAGCCGTCCCCTCTCAACTGTCGGAGACAATTCATAGAGAGAGTCTGGCATTAAGAGGGGGAAATGAGCACACCTCTCACACTTGACAAAGATCTGTATTAACTGTATAAAACATGTGCACCATGGTGATGATGCTGACAACGCAGTGGCAATAAAACAGATGATTAAAAATGAAGAAGACTGGGGCCCTTTAGTAATCGGGAGCAAAGCTTTTAACCTCTGTGGCCATATATATATTTGTCTCAGGTATTAAGGTTGAAAGTCACTATTAGATGGCGTTTCGGTGGCTCTTGGCATTTGCTCTATTGGGAAGTGCTGAGTCTAATTCTGCGTTTGGAGCTTGGTTCAATATGTCACGAGTGTTCAATACTTGTTTGCGAATATCAAGTTATTTAGGGGATGTGAAATTGGCAGAGCCTGGCAGGACACCCAGCTAGTCTACTGGTTGCACATTGCTAGGTTCTGCCTGGGCGGGAGCCGGAGTAGAACTGGCAGCTCTGAACAGCCCTGTTCATGAGCCCTGAGGAGCTACTGGGTCCTGGCCAAACTGGGATCTCTTGCTTATGGTCTCATTTCGCGGTACCGGGGATTTAATTCAGGTGCGCCCTACCACTGAGCTATATCCCTTGCCCTTTATTTTTTATTTAGAGACAGGGTCTCCCTAATTTGCCCAGGCTGGCCTCAAACTTGTGATCCTCCCAAGTCAGTCTCCCAAGTAGCTGGGATTACAGGTGTGCACCACTGCACCCAGACACTTATGGTCCACTTGGTTAAAGACATCTTCTCTGCTTCCTTCTTAGTACCTCTTACTTATGTAGTATTTATTTATTCACCTTGTTTGTATTCATCCAACAAATATCTAATGGATGTGTTTTCTAAACGAGGCACTGTTGCCGGGTTTAGTTATGAGGATATAAACACACTTCTTAGCCTCATGAAGCCTCTGTGTTTTTTTCCTGTGTATGAATCAGAGCCAAAGAGGATTATGCAACCCGTTATGCTTTGGAATCCGGTCATACTGAATAGTATTTGAACCTGCATAGTTGTCTCATATCTAGATATGCTAGCAGAGATAATTTAGAACATAGCAGAATTACCTATAGGTCTTTAATTTTTAGATGGTAAGCCACGTAAATTAAGAAATCACAGATGTCAGATTTTAGGATGTAAAAAAGATCCTTTTCAGCTTGTCTTCACCTCACATTCAAGTTCATCAAAGGTGGCCACTTTCATCACTAAACATGAAGCAGAGAATAATTACAAGATGATTTCCTAGAAAGATACAGCTATATGCCAATAATGCTGTCTCCAGTAGCCTTCAAGCCTTGTGGAAGGGGTGGAATAGGAACTTCAGAAAACCCAGAACTTATGACTTTCTTACTCACCAGAAACTTGCAGTATATGAGAAAAGTAGTTTATAGCATTATAGAGAATACTCAGACACAATATCACATGAAGAAACAATACTTGAGTGGGTGTAGGAGCACACGCTTGTAATGCTTGGGAGGCTGAGACAAGAGGATCACAGGTTCGAGGACAGTCTCAGCAACTTAGCAAGACTCTCAGCAATTTAGTGAGATCCTGATTCAAAATGAAAAGGACTGAGGGTGTAGCTCGTAGGTAGAATGCCCCTGGATTCAATCCTCAGTAACACACACACACACACACACACACACACATACACACACACACACACACACACACACACATACACACCCTGCTCTGCCCCATCCGATGGCAAGAGAGATGTAAGAACCATTCTGTCTACTTCTGTCCCAAAGTTTGCATTTTGCCACTCCAATGTGTGTTGATATTATTTATAATATCCCCCAGCATCGAGAAGAGGAGGGGAAAGAGAGCTTTCCAAAGGCCTGGGGCGGGGCGTTTCCTGGCTGCTCATCCCACATCTTTCCAGGGGGAAGTTTTGTTCTCTTGTACATGCTCAATCGCTCACTTAGGACTCTCCTCTCCCCAGACTGAGTCTTAATGCCATGTTCTAGGATCAGATCAATAAAGAGAAGCATTTTCCTTCTTGGGGGAAGAGTGTGATAACAATAAGAAAGCAGGAGCATTGATCTTTCCTTAGAGGCCAGTCAACTAAGTCATCTACACTAACACTGAATAAAAATGATAACTGAATTTTTATATGGTTTCTAACAAGTTCTCTCATGGTCCGGTCCAATAATTTCAAAACTTCAGGATGCAATTTATTTGTGAGGTCATAAAATCAATTTAGAGGTTCACTGCCTGCATTAAAAAATAAAGTGGAAAATATACTAGGTCCAGATATAAAATAAATCTCTCCGTATTGGTTGTGGTCAAAACACTTTGAAAGTCCAGTTTCAATCTATGTGGGCAACTGGTAGAAGTGCCAGACATTGCCTAAGCATTAGAGTAGGTAGAGTAACTCTGGTTGGTGTTTCTATCTTTTTTTCTTTTTTTGTCAGTACCAGGGATTGAACCCAGGAACATTCTACCTCCGAGCTACACCCTCAGCCCTATTTTCTATTCTTTATTTTGAAACAGGGTCTCACTAAGTTGCGGAAGGCCTCACTAAGTAGCTGAGGCTGGCCACGAACCCGGATCTTCCAGTCTCAGTCTCCCAAGTACTGGGATCACAAGCGTGCGCCACCACGCCTGGCTGGTTTCTATCTTTTATCTTGCTTCTTAGTAATAAATGCTCTTGGTCAACTGTGGAGTTATTTACAAAGGGGAAGTGGAGCCTTTATGATGCTTGATTGGGGCCAATATTTTCAACTCTACCACCACCTACAATAATTTCCACTTGACCTTTTTTTTTCATTATATTGGCTGTGTTGAAGAAAACTCCTACCAGCCATAGACAAATACGGTATTCAGTCCCCAGAAGGCCACTGGCATGACAGAATGAATAGCAGAAACGTTGTTGTGGACTTTGGCATGGACTAAAAACCCTCACCACCATCTTTGCATTAGGTTGTTTAGTTATTATGCTCAGATGAACTGGAAAACAAAATATGTGATCCTTGCCTTGGGAGCATTCCTTTTCCATTTCCTTTTCCTTTTCCTTTCCCTTCCATTCCCTTGGCTTTCCCCTTCCTCCCTCTCCCCCCCCTTTTCTTTCTTTGTTTTACTGGGGATTGAACCCAGGGACATTCTATCTCTGAGCAACACCCCCAGGCCTTTCTAGTTTTTATTTTGAAACAGGGTCTCCCTAAGTTACCCTGCACCAGCCTTGAACCTGTTGTTCTCCTGTCTTAGTACTAAGATTACAGGTGTGCGACACCATGCCTAGTGGAAGCACTTATTTTCTAATTGTCAAATTCAATTTAGAAATGTTAAAAGAATTGTACGAATCAAATTTCACCAAAACGATTGCCGGGATAACTTACTTCTGATTCTCATTCTCTTTATCACTCAGACTTTCTTCATCTTACAAATGCAGAAACTGGGATCTGGATGGAATGATGGAGGGGAGGGAGGAAAGATTAGCCGTGTTCCCTGAGCAATGGCCCAGGGTCTGTCAGACCACTTTGCAAGCTCTTTGGGAACCTGGTTGTAGCTGATCAAAGTGGAGAAAATGGATAGAAATCCTTAGTGTGGAGATAGGGGCAGTGGGCCTTGGGCATCAGGGGCCTGGACAGAAAACTCAGGACAATAAGGCCAGGCGTGGTGGCGCACGCTTGTAATCCCAGTACTTGGGAGGCAGAGATCGGAGGATCCGGGTT
>PVJS01032234.1:0-22901 GCA_004027185.1 Glis glis | reverse complement strand
CCCAGCGCGGGATCCTCGGAAGAGACCAAGAACGAGGCGTGGGGGGACTGTGATGAAAGGAGAAACCAACTTTGGACCGAGGGACCACGTTGCTAGGGGCGACCACAGGCTTGGGCGAGACTAAATGATAGAAGGGGGCGGGGAATGGAAGGGGGCGGGCAGCTTTGGCCCTTTAGGGGGATTGTGAATGGTCTGCAGGATCGGGAGGTGTAGACATAGGGACACGAGTAGCCTTCTGTTCGGTGTGTGCTTTTCCCCACCCCACTCTACCACGAGGTGGCGGGACCTCATATCCAGAAGTTTCGGGGTTAGAGTATGCCCTGCCATATCACGCACTTATTCGTGCCTCTGAAACCGGAAGTTGTAGCAACCTTCCGCAAAAGGCCCAGGATTAATTTGGAAAAATGAGGTCTTCTGCCACCATCCCTCAGATCTACAGGAAACGGAGGCCTATGTTCTATGGAGCTCCCCTGGGCTAGTCTTCCTGCTAGGAACGCCCTTTTCTTGGGCCCTTCATGGTGCAGGTCCTCCCAGTGCTCTTTGGACTCAGGCATATGCCACCTATACCGCCCTGCCCTGCGTGGTGAAATGGCAGGTAGAAAAAGTTTCCTCTTCCTGCTTGCTGCTGAGAATCCCTGCTCTCTGACCCACCAGCATACTTGCCACTGGCCCTCCTTGCCCACAGATGGCCTCATGGCTGGTGGGGTCCCGGGAGTATTAGGGGGGCATGATCTGGAGATAGACCCAAGGCACATGCCAGCATGTGTTGTTTTGTTTCCGGAGCTGGTCCTCCTCCTCCTTGACATCTCTGGCACCTGCAGGCCCCAGTGCCTGGCCCTGGAAGCTGGCTTGGGACAAGACAGCCCTGTCAACAGGAGGGAAAGGGAGGCGTGTGGAGCCACATGGTGTGGGCTTACTAAGTACACGGGCTCCCTGGCCAGGCACCCCAGTAGCATCCCCACTGCCGCCCTAACCAACTGTACGTGTTTCACTCCTTTGAGCCTTGGTTTCCTCATGTGTAAAATGAGTTTGTTAACATTTAACTGTAGAGTTGTTGGAAACCAGTCAACTTGCAAATGAAGGTTCAGATGGTTGAACAACTTCCCTAAAGGCGTGCTCGGAGTGGGCATGGGATCTTTGGTCAGCCTTCCAATCCCAGCTCTGCCACGGTGGAGCTGAATGGCCTTGGGCAGATAATGCTGAGCCTCAGTTTCCCCATTTGTATAATCTGGGTGGTAGTTTACCTGCCTTGATAACTGGGCCACCTAAAAGCAGCAGCAGGTGGTTCCCTCTAGTCCCTAGGGAATCCCTGACCTCTGGCTTCTGTCTCTGCAGGAAGTACATGACCTACTCAGCGATTATGAGCTCAAGTACTGTTTTGTGGACAAGTACAAAGGGACAGGTTTGTGGGGCAGTGGGGTGGGCTGGTCTCTAAAGATGGGAGGATCCTGGCTCAGCATCTTCTCTCCTGACTTTGGTCCCAGTGCCATCCCCTAGGCCAGTGTAGTAGAAACACCAGTCTGTCTCATCCTGGGCGCCTAATTGGGGCATCCTTGATGTTCTCTGAGCTAAGCAGACCCATACCTGGGCTTTGGGCGTACTCTTTTCCCACCCCGTCGCCCCAGCCAGCCAGTCACCCATGCCTGTCCTCATTCACACTCTCCGTTCCCTTCGCTTCCACCTGGTCCATGTCCCCTCCGTCTCCTCCTGAATGGCAGCCTCCCTCTAGCCTCTCTGCCCCTCTGATATCACGCTACCACTTACCTCCCTGGGAGCCAGCTCCAATCTCGTTGCAAGTCTGATCAAACCTGGTCCCAACCCTGATGATTCTTCTCCCTCCTCAAAACCTGCCTGAGCCCTTCCTGGCACTACCTTGCAAGGATGTGTCCCAGCATCTCTGTTTCCTCCAGCTCCTGTGAGGTTCTGGGCTGTTCCCTCTTCTATCCAGGCTCCACCCAGGGGGGGTTGGTAGCTTCCATCACAGCGCTGACCACCTGGACTGTCCTTGCTGGCTCGCATGTCTGCCTCCTGCACTGAGTGGTCAGGCCCATGAGAATGGGGATGGGTCCTCTCAGCTTTGGCTTCTCTTGTAGAGATCCTCCATTAAAGTCTGTGCTAGCCAGGCATCATGCCCTGACTTTCAATGGTAGTCTGTAACATGGGTGGGAAGGCGCCCCTTGGAGACCTATCTGACTAGCCAGGGTAGTGGTTAAATACTTGGGCCCTGAAGGCAAACAGATCCCAAGTTTGTATACTGGTCTGCCTTCACTCTGTGACTGTAAGCAAGTGACAAGGGATGTGTTAGTGTTGTGAGTATCTAGTACATTTGTCCCTTGGTATCCAGAGGGGATTGGTTCCAGGACCCCCCTTGGATACCAAAATCTGAGGATGCTCAAGTCCCTTAAGTAAGATGGTATAGTCTTTGCATATAACTTATGCATATCCTGTATACTTTAAATTATCTCAAGATGAGCTGGGCATGGTGGCACACCCTTGTAATCCCAGTAGTTGGGAGGCTAAGACCGGAGGACCCGGGTTCACGGCCAGCCTCAGCTACTTAGTGAGACCCTCTGCAACTTAGTGAGACCCTGTTTCAAAATAAAGAATAAAAAATAAGACTGGAGATGTAGCTCGGAGGTAGAAGCCCCTGGGTTCAATCCCCAGTACCGCAAAAAAAAAAAAATAATAATAATAATCTCGAGATGAGCTGGGCGTGGTGGCGCATGCTTGTAATCCCCGTACTTAGGAGGCTGAGACAGGAGGATCTCAGGTTCAAGGACAGCCTCAGCAACTTAATGAGGCCCTCTGCAACTTAGTGAGACCTAAGTATAGTCCAGAGGTATAGTCCAGAGGTAGAATGCCCCTGGATTCAATCCCTGGTACCAGAACAAAACAAATGTTCAGTACAGACACGATTCCCCCGCCCCCAAATACTTTTATTCCACAGTTCGTTGAATTCACAGATGTGGAACTTGTCCCCCAAGTCACACACACATAGATTTTAGGACAGAGTCAGGCACACAGCTGGAGAGTTCTCCTGTGGGTTGTGAGCGGAAAGGCGGGCGCGGGCCTCGTGGGACCCACTTGCCTGTGTAGATTACCCGAGGCTGGCAGCTGTCCTATGAGCTGGGCCTGGAATGTCCTGGCAGCTCTGCATTCTGAGGTCACGCCTGGTTTGGGGTCTTGGGGTGGGGCGATGGAGTAGGGGCAGCCCTCCATCCCCCTAACCCCTACCCCCCTGCGGCTGACCCCTCCCCGTCCTGCGCTGCAGCCTTCGTGACCTTGCTGAACGGGGAGCAGGCCGAAGCCGCCATCAGTGCTTTCCACCAGAGCCGCCTGCGGGAGCGGGAGCTGTCGGTGCAATTGCAACCCACGGATGCCCTGCTCTGTGTGGCCAACCTGCCCCCCAGCCTGACGCAGGCGCAGTTTGAGGAGCTGGTGCGGCCCTTTGGCAGCCTGGAGCGCTGCTTCCTGGTCTACAGCGAGCGCACCGGCCACTCCAAGGGCTACGGCTTCGCAGAGTACATGAAGAAGGACTCGGCGGCCCGGGCCAAGTCGGACCTGCTGGGCAAGCCGCTGGGCCTGCGCACACTCTATGTGCACTGGACAGATGCCGGGCAGCTGACCCCTGCCCTGCTCCACTCCCGCTGCCTCTGTGTGGACCACCTGCCACCTGGCTTCAGCGACGTGGATGCCCTGCGTGGGGCGCTTTCGGCCGTCCACACACCCACCTTCTGCCAGGTGAGCCCGGGGCCTGGTGCGGGGGCATCGGGGAGCTGGTGTCAGCCCTGGGGTCCTTTGGAGTCCCCTGCTTCTCTAATCTGGTTCCCTTTTAGTAAAGCAGTGGCCACATAACTTTGAGTGGAGTTCTTGGGGGAGGCGCTGGGGTGCGGTGGGTGAGAGCCCAGATGTGGGCCAGAGGGCTCAGGTGCGAACAGCGTGCAGCTTTGGGCCTCAGTCACAAGGTCCCATGAGAGGAAGGCAAGGTGCCTGTGTCATTGCAGACCTCAGGCCTCACCCACTCGTCATCCACTCGCACACCCAGCATGTGTTTATCAAGCACCCACAGGGTCCCAGCACTGGGCCAGGCATGGCCACTCAGGTGCCGCAATCTTAAGTCCTCACATCAGTTCGGAAAGTCCTGCCTGGCGGGCGTGGTGGCGCGCGCTTGTCATCCCAGTACTTGGGAGGCTGAGACAGGAGGATCGCAGGTTCACAGCCATCCTCAGCAACTTAGATCCTATTTTTTGTGTGTGTGTGTGTGTGGTACTGGAGATTGAACCCAGGGGCATTCTACGTCTGAGATACACCCCCAGCCCTATTTTTTATTCTTTATTTCTGAAACAGGGTCTCACTAAGTTGTAGAGGGCCTCACTAAGTAGCTGAGGCTGGCTGCGAACCTGCGATCCTCCTGTCTGAGCCTCCCAAGTACTGGGATGACAAACGTGTGCCACCATACCTGGCAACTTAAACCCTATTTAAAAATAAAAGAATAAAATAGGGCTCAGAGGTAGAATACCTATTGGTTCCATCCCCAGTACCAAAAAAAGAAAGTCTGGTTTGGACAGGCACCGTGGCACACACCTATAATGCTAGTAATTGGGAGGTTGAGATAGGAGAATCGCAGGTTTGAGGCTAGCCTCAGCAACTCAGCAAGACCCTATCTCAAAAAAGGCTGGGGTATAGCTCAGTGGCAGAGTGCCCCTGGGTTCAATCCAGTGCTGCAAAAAAAAGTGGGGCTTGGTCAGCTCTGTTGTACCTGGGCAAGTTACTGCTGCCTGCGCCTCAGTTTCCTTCACCACGAGCAGGGCTTCAATACTTGTGCACTGGGTTGGCAAAACAATTCCTTGTTCATTCAGGTTTCCAGTGCCAGGCCTTCTGCCTATGCACCACGCCCTGTGGCAAGCACAGCTCTCTGAGAGTCCCTAGAAGTTTTATCCACAAAGCTGGGGGCCTGTGGCGCACAACTGTAATTCCAGCTACTCTGGAGACTAAGGCAGGAGGATTATAAAATTGAGTCTGGCTTGGGGTGGTGGTGCACACCTGAAAGCCCAGTACTTGGGAGGCTGAGATAGGAGGATTGCAGGTTTGAGGCCAGCCTCAGAAACTTAGTGAGAGCCCAATAAAAAGGGCTGGTGGTGTAGCTTGGAAGTAGAATGCCTCTGGATTTAATCCCCAGTACCAAATAATAAGCTTGGCACAGTGGCGCATGCCTATAATTTCAGTACTTGGGAGGCTGAGACAGGAGGGTCACAGGTTCAAGGACAGCCTCAGCAACATAGGGAGATTCTCAGCAACGTAGAGAGACCCTGTTTCAAAACAAAAAAAGGACTGGGATGTAGCTCAGGGATAGAATGCCCCTGGGTTCAGTCCCCAATACCCCCTCTCCCCTCCCTTCCACCCCCACAGAGAATAATAATAAAAAGAGCTGGGGATGTAGCTCAGTTGTAGAGCACCCCTGGGTCCAATCCCTAATACAAGGAAGGAAGGGAAGAGAGGGGGAAGAAAGAAGATAGGAGAGATGAGGGTAGTAGTGCTTTGTTTTTTGAGATGGGCTCTCACCAGGCGAGCCTGGAACCAAGTGATCCTCGCATCTCGGCCTCCCGAGTGCCGGGGACCGTAGCACACCATTGCACACGTGCTAGTGACTGGGAATGGACTATCGTGGACTGCTGCTCGTTCACCCCTCCACTTACACACTCACTGGGCACTTATTTTTTTTATCCTTTGGTGCTGGGATGGAACCCAGCGCCTCCTGCATGCTGTGCAGGCGCTCTACCACTGAGCTCCACCCCCCAGCCCGCACCAGACACTTACTGAGCACCTGCTGGATACCAGGCATTGAGGTCACCACCTCCGAGCAGCTCACAGTCACATTCAGGGGTCCCAAATGGAGGATGAGCTTGGGAGTCAGGCAGGTCAGGTTTGAGTCTCGGTCCCCCTATTTACGAACTGTGTCGCCCTTTGACCTTTCGGAGTCTCTCTCCCTTTGTAAGATGGGCAGAATTACGGCCTGGCCAGAGGTGAAGGAGTCCTGCTCTCTGAAGCTGGGTGGAGGCCAGCACTTTCCCGGCCTGGCCGCTCAGGGTGCCAGGCCTTGACCCAGCCCGCTCCCACAGCGTTGAAATTGTACCTGCCCTCCGCCTGGTATGAGTTTTTCCACCTCTTGTTGAGCGCCTTATTTAATCCTCATGACGATCCCACAAGTTAGAGCTGGCCGCTGGTCCCATTTTACAGACGAGGAAACAAAGACAAGGATATACATGTACCGCGACCTGCCTGGGCTGCCAGCCAGGAAGAGGCAGCAGTGATTGAAAGTCGGGCAGCTGACCCGGGGCCACACTCAACCCTGCAGCTGCAGCACTAGATGCTGTCCTCGTTTGGGGGGACAGCAGGAATGCCATGGAAATTTGTAGAACCCATTCCAGTGCATTTGCCATTTATTCACAGGGAAACTTTTTTATTTATTTTTTTATGGTACTGGGGATTGAACCCAGGGGCATTCTACCTTCAATCTACACCTCCAGCGCTATTCTTTATTTGTTATTTTGAAACAGGGTCTCACTAAGTTGCGGAGGGCCTCACTCAGAAGCTGAGGCTGGATGTGAACCTGGATCCTCGTCTCAGCCTCCCAAGTACTGGGATTACAAGCATGTGCCACCACGCCTAGCTTGAAAATTTATATCTAATTGTAAATTTTTGTGTGTGTGTGGTACTGGGGATTGAACGCAGGGGCATTCTACCTCCGAGCTACACCCCCAGCCCTATTTTTTATTCTTTATTTTGGAACAGGGTCTCGCTAAGTTGTGGAGGGCCTCACTATATAGCTGAGGCTGGCCGCAAACCCAGATCCTCCGGTCTTAGCCTCCCAAGTACTGGAATTATAAGCGTGTACCACCACGCTCAGCTTTGTAAATTTATTTTATTGAAAAGTTACTCTAAGCTGGGTGTGGTGGTAGATACTTGTAATCCTAGTACTTGAGAGGCTGAGACAGGAGGACCATAGGTTTTTTCTTTTTTGTTTTTTGTTTTGCGGTACTGGGGATTATTGAACGCAGGGGCATTCTACCTCCGCGCTACGCCCCTGGCCCTATTTTTTTATGCTTTATTTTTGAAACCGGGTCTCACGAAGTTGCGGAGGGCCTCACTAAGGAGAGAGAGAGAGACAGGGAGAGAGAAAGAGAGGAGAGAGAGAGAGAGAGATAAATCGCGCGCACGCATGCGCGCTGAGGTTGGCCGCGAACCCGGATCCTCTGGTCTCCGCCTCCCAAAGTACTGGGATTACAAGCGTGCGCCACCATGCCCGGCTGAGGACCATAGGTTTTTGGCCAGCTTCAGCAATTTAAGTGAGGCCCTCAGCAACTTAGTGAGACCCTTTTTCAAATTAAAAAATAAAATAGAGCTGGGCATGGTGACCCATGCTTGTAATCCCAGTACTTGGGAGGCTGAGACAGGAGGATCGCAGGGTCGAGGACAGGCTCACCAAGTAGTGAGACTCTCATCAACCTAGGGAGACCCTGATTCAGAATAAAAATAAAATAGGGCTGGGGGTATAGCTCAGCGGTAGAATACCCCTGGGTTCAATCCCTAGTACCAAAAATAAAATAAAATAGGGCTGTGGGTGTAGCTGAGAGGTAGAATGCCCCAGGTTCAATCCCAGTACCACAGTAATAATTAAAGTCTGCCGGGTGTGGTGGCTCACGCTTGTAATCCCAGTACTTGGGAGGCGGAGACCTGAGGATCCGGGTTCGCGGCCAGCCTCAGCTACTTAGTGAGGCCCTCCGCAACTTTGTGAGACCCGGTTTCAAAATAAAGGATAAAAAATAGGGCCGGGGGTGTAGCTTGGAGGCAGAATGCCCCTGGGTTCAATTCCTGGTACCACCAAAAAAAAAAAAATAATAATAAAGTTCAAATCCTAAGCCGGGCATGGTGGCGCACGCTTATAATCCTAGTACTTGGGAGGTGGAGACCGGAGGATCCAGGTTCGTGGCCAGCCTCAGCTACTTAGTGAGGCCCTCCACAACTTCGTGAGACCCAGTTTCAAAAATAAAGTATAAAAAATAGGGCTGGGGGTGTAGCTCGGAGGTAGAACGCCCCTGGGTTCAATCCCTGGAACCACAAAAAAAAAAAGTTCAAATCCTAAGGCTGCCTCCCGCCCAGCACCTGCTCTGGCTGCTCCTGCTCACTCCACTTTGACTCCTTCACTTGGACTGTACTGGGTGAGCATCTCTAATTGGAAAATATGAAATAGGAAATGCTCTGGAATCTGAACCCTGATGTGATGCTCAGAAAGTTTTGGATCTTGGAGCATTTCAGATTTTGGATTTTGGGATGAGGGATGCTCAACCCATAAAGACTATGTAAATATCCCATCCAAAAATCTCCAAAATAACCAGGCATGGTAGTGTCTGCCTGTAATCACAGCACGTGGGAGGCTGAGACTGGAAGATCACAGGTTTGAAGCCAGTCTCAGCAACTTAGACCCTGTTTCAAAATAAAAAATAAAATAGGGCTGGGAGTATAGCTCAAATGTAGATTGCCCCTGGGTTCAACCCGTAGTACCAAAAATAAACAACTCTCCCTCAAAACAAAAATCTGAGCTGGGTGTGGTGGCGCACGTCTGTAATCCCAGTACTTGGGAGGCTGAGACAGGAGGATCGCAGGTTTGAGGACAGCTTCAGCAAGTAGTGAAACACTCATCAACCTAGCAAGACCCTGTTTCAAAATAAAATAAAAGAGCCAGCGTGGTGGCGCATGCTTGTAATCCCAGTACTTGGGAGGCTGAGACCGGAGGATCTGGGTTCACAACCAGCCTCAGCTACTTAGTGAGGCCCTCCACAACTTAGTGAGACCCTGTTTCAAAATAAAGAATAAAAAATAGGGCTGGGGGTATAGCTCAGAGGTAGAATGCCCCTGGGTTCAATCCTTGGTACCGCAAAATAAATAAATAAATAAATAAATAAATAAATAAATAAATGAATAAATAAATAATAAATAAATATAAAAAAATATGGCTGGGGGTGTAGCTGGGAGGTAGAATGCCCCTGGGTTCAATCCCCAGTGCCACACACACACACACAAAAAAATCTGTGCCCATCATGGTGGCGCACACTTGTAATCCCAGCACTTGGGAGGCTGAGACAGGAGGATCTGGGTTCAGGGCCAGCTTCAGCTACTTAGTGAGGCCTTCTGCAACTTAGTGAGACCCTGTTTCAAAATAAAGAATAAAAAATAGGGCTGGGGGTGTGGCTCAGGTAGAATGCCCCTGGATTCCATCCCCAGTACCACACACACACAAAAAAAATCTGGGCCGGGCGTGGTGGCGCACGCTTGTAATCCCAGTACTTAGGGAGGCAGAGACCGGAGGATCCGGGTTCGCGGCCAGCCTCACCCCTCTCTCTCTCTCTCTCTCTCTCTCTCTCTCTCTCCTTCTCCCTGTCTCTCTCTCTCTCTCTCTCTCTCTCTCTCTCTCTCTCTCTCTACCTAGTGAGGCCCTCCGCAACTTCGTGAGACCCGGTTTCAAAATAAAGTATAAAAAAATAGGTCCGGGGGTGTAGCGTGGAGGTACAACGCCCCTTGGTTCAATCCCCGGTACCGCAAAAAAAAAAATCTGAAACACTTCTGGTCCCAAGGTAGCAGATCCCATGAAGGGCATCAGCCTGGCCTCCTCTGATCCCTGCTCTGGCCTGGAGACCTAGACAGGGGGCTAGCCCTCACTGAGCCTCAGTAGAGTGAGAAACACCGGTGCCCCGGGCCCTTGGTGCCCACCAGGACTGGGCAGGTGCTCTCGGCATCTGCTCGCCCTGCGCAGCCCCACTCCAGTTCTGGCACCCACGTGCCCCAGGAACCAGGAGGTTGGCTACCTGCATTTGTGGCAGATCAACCTAGCACAAAACATGAGCGGAATAAGCGTGGGTTGCGGGTGGCCTTTTCCTTTGCATCTTGCCACAGAGCAGTGTGTTTGAGGTACAGGGAGCGGCCCTTGACCCCGCTGGGGGTGACCCAGAGGTGATACGCAGTTGGTGCAGCATTTGACCTTCCTAATCTCCAACCTTTTCAGTCTTGGAACACATCTGGTCCAGGGTTCTGGATAAAGGGCTGTGGGCCCGAAGAACCGAATGGCTGCTGTTAGCCAGGCATGGCAGTGCACACCTGTCATCCCAGTACTTGATCACAGGTTCAAGGCCAGCCTCAGCAATGTATCAAGACTCTCAGCAACCTAGCTAGACCCTGTTCCAAAAAACAAAAAATAGCTGGCGTGGTGACTCATGCTTGTAATCCCAGTACTTGGGAGGCTGAGACAGGAGGATTGCAGGTTCGAAGCCAGCCTTGGCAACTTAGGCCCTCCGCAACTTAGCAAGACCCTGTTTCCAAATAAGAAATACAGTAGGTCAGGGGGTATACCCTGGAGGCAGAAGGCCCCTGGGCTCCATCACCAATACCACACACACACACAAATAATAATAAAATAGTAGTAATAATAATAATAATAGGGCTGGGGGGGGCTCAGAGATTGAATGCCCCTGGGTTCCATCCCCAGTGCCACACACACACCCACACAGAAATGGCTGCCATTGAGGGAGCAGAGAGGTGTCCCTGGTCTGGCCCTGCCTGTACCTCTGTCCTGGCTGCTTGGCCTCCCCGCCGCCTGGCACCCACAGGCTGAGGGTCTTCCTCACTCTGGCTGGAAAGTGTTTGTGGCCTCAGGCCTGTTCTCAGAGCCACCTGCCAATCCCTTGGGGACTACTAATCGGTCCCTTCTATGTGGCATCGGCCCAAGGCCAGAGGCACATGAGACAGGTCTTAGTGCTGCCTCCTACCGGCTGTGTGACCCTGGTGTGCCAGCCTCTCTGGGCCTCAGTTGCCTCCTCTGAAAAATGGGTCCAAGGTGGCCTTGCAGGGCCCGGTGCGGAGTCTACCTTAAGGGACCGCCGTCACCACTGGGAGCAGCGCCTTGGCCTGTTGTCAGTTCGTACAGGCGGTGCTGCTGCACCCTGGTGCTCACGATTGCCTCCCCGCAGCTGGCGTGCGGCCAGGACGGGCAGCTGAAGGGCTTTGCAGTGCTGGAGTACGAGACGGCTGAGATGGCTGAGGCGGCGCAGCAGCGGGCTGACGGCCTGGCCCTGGGGGGCAGCCACCTGCGTGTCTCCTTCTGCGCCCCGGGGCCCCCTGGCCGCAGCATGCTGGCCGCGCTCATCGCCGCGCAGGCCACGGTGAGTGTGTGTGGGAGGGGTGCCCTGGGGCGGGCATGGGGGCTCCCCAGAGGTGCCCGCTGTGGCCGGACAGCGCCTTCAGCCACCCTCGCGTCCCTCCTAGGCCCTCAATCGCGGCAAGGGGCTCCTGCCTGAGCCAAACCTCCTCCAGCTGCTCAACAACCTGGGCCCATCCGCCTCCCTCCAGCTGCTGCTCAACCCCCTGCTCCACGGTGGCGCGGGCGGCAAGCAGGGTAAGTGGGCTGTGCAGGGTCGCCGGGTCTCAGCGGGGCCCACAGCTCCCCCCATCCAGGGCATCCTCCACCGCTCCCCCGGGACCTAGCAGCAGGAGCCCCACGGGTGCAGGCTGAGGGCAGGGGCTCCCCACAGGGAGCCCGTGCTGTGCACAGCTTGGGCTCTGCCTGCTGGCGCTCTGAGCCGTGCCAGGAGGAGCAGAGCCTGCTGGGGGGGGTGCTGGAAGAGAGGACCCCCTCCTGCCCTTCCTTCCGGCACGGCAGGTGCTCTCTGAGAGCCTCGGTTCCCTGCCCTCCAGCAGGCGTGGGCTGTGTTGAGTGGTGGGAGGAAGGGGCTGTGTCCAGGACCACTGCCAAGCCCCTGCCTCTTCCCCAGGCCTCCTGGGCGCCCCCCCAGCCATGCCACTGCTCAACGGGCCCGCCCTGTCCACGGCGCTGCTGCAGCTCGCCCTGCACACCCAGAGCCAGAAGGTAACCACCCTGCTGACCGCGCAGGGCCACCGGGACCTGCCACCCCCCACACGACACCCGCCATTTGCCCCTCCACCCCCCTGCCGGGCTTGCCTTTCCCTCTACTCTGCAGGGGACACCCGGCCTTGATGGCCAGGGCAGGGCCAGGGGGCTTGGGCACACTGTACAGTCTGACATGGGGTGTGGCCGTAGAGTCACTGCAGTGGCGGCTGTTTGTGAATAGTCGCCAGCCACACCTGGGGAAGAGTCCAGGCCCATCCCCTCCCCACGCGCAGACACACACACACACACTCACACACACTCACACACACAAATACGTGCACAGATATACTCACACACCAGCCCGTGTGGCTTGTCCTGCTGGGGCCCAGTGATGTATCTAGTGGTAAGTGACAGGAGTGAATTTGTGGCTTGAGCCATCATGTGACTGAGAGTGACCGAAAATCTGTGTGGCTGTCACAGACACTGCTCTGGGTCGTCGGCAAGGGGGCGGGTGTCTGACTGCCACTCTGGGCGGCGGTGGGCAGCCTGAGGTTACTAACAGGCCCTGACGTGAGGACTCCCTGGGACTGGTTCTGGGTACTCTGGGCATCATGACCACTAAGATTCTGGGCGACAGCTCTCTACTGCCTGGGCCACTCCGACCATCTCCAGCTCACCCTGCTCTGTTCCTAGAAGCCCGGGATCCTGGGAGACTCACCTCTGGGCACCCTCCAGCCCGGGGCCCAGCCGGCCAACCCTCTCCTCGGGGATCTGTCTGCAGGTAACAGACCTGCCTGCCCCCTGGTGCTCTGTCCCCGTCCTCCTGAGCCCCGTTCCTCCCTGGGACGGGTACAGCCCCATCTGTGTGCCTTGGGCGAGGGACCCCGCCTCTCTGGGTCTCTCTCCTCAGCTGTCAGTTGGGCGCCCACCTCCCAGGGTGGCCAGGACCGTCCTGGGTGTTGAGGCCTTCACCCAGTGGCTGGCTCGAGCGCACTTGCCCGAGGCTGCTGGGCTCTGGGAAAGGCTCTTTCAGACTGGGATGGCTGACATCCTCCTTCTCTCTGTAGGAGGGGCCCTGCCCCCAGAGCTGCCGCCCCGGCGAGGGAAGCCACCACCCCTGCTGCCGCCACTGCTGGGCCCCCCTGGGGGTGACCGGGAGACCTTGGGCCTGGGTCCCCCGTCAGCCCAGCTTACTCCGCCCCCTGCCCCCGTGGGGCTCCGCGGCTCGGGCCTCAGAGGCCTGCAGAAGGACAGTGGGCCCCTGCCGACTCCTCCCGGGGTAAGGCCCTACCCCGCGCCTGGCATCACCCCAGTCTCCCATCCCGTGAGATCCGCTCCGCCTGGGGCCCGTGCAAATGCAGCCCTCCCATCACAGGTCTCGCTGCTGGGGGAGCCCCCCAAGGACTACCGCATCCCCCTGAATCCCTACCTGAACCTACATAGCCTGCTCCCGGCCAGCAACATGGCCGGTAAGGAGGCCCGGGGCTGGGGAGGCCCTGGGAGAGGCCGCCGCCCGGCTGAGGGTCCCCCGCCCAGCACCCCTGCCTCCGGTGGAGGCAGCAAAGCCTTCCAGCTCAAGTCCCGCCTACTCAGCCCCCTCTCCAGCGCCCGCCTGCCCCCCGACCCAGGGCTGCACGACAGCTACGGCTTCGACTACCCGTCGGTGAGTACCTGGTTGCCGGGGTCACCCACCCTGAGGGCCAGCTGCTGGGGCTCCTGTCCCCCAAGAGGAGGTCACTCTCTACACTGATGCAGTTTGAGCATCCCCAATCCAAAGCTTTTTTTTTTATCTTTTTTTGGTACTGAGGATTAAACCCAGAGGCTGTCTACCTCTGAGATACACCCCCAGACCAATTTTATTCTTTTATTTATTTATTTATTTATTTTTTTGCGGTACCGGGGATTGAACCCAGGAAAGTCTACCTCCGCGCTACACCCCCGGCCCTATTTTTTTTATGCTTTATTTTGAAACCGGGTCTCACGAAGTTGCAGAGGGCCTCACTAGGTAGAGAGAGAGAGAGAGAGAGAGAGAGAGAGAGAGAGGAGAGAGAGAGAGTGTGTGCGTGCATGTGCGTGTTGAGGCTGGCTACGAACCCGGATCCTCCAGTCTCCGCCTCCCAAAGTACTGGGATTACAAGCATGCGCCACCACGCCCGGCCATTATTCTTTTATTTTGAAACAGAGTCTCACTAAGTTGCAGAGGGCCTTGCTAAGTTGCAGAGGCTGGCTTAGAACCTGTGATCCTCATATGTCAGCCTCCCAAGTAAGTACTGGGATTATAGGCATGCACCACCACACCTGGCTTGTACCCCAAATTTTTATTTTAATTTTTATTTTTTTGTGGTGCTGCTGATTGAACCCAGGGACATTCTGCCTCTGAGCTTTCACCTCAGCCATTATTCATTTATTTACTTACTTATTTTTGTGATCTTGGGGGTTGAACCAAGGGGCGTTCTACCTCCAAGCTACACCCCAGCCCTTTTTTATTTTGAGACAGGATCTCATTTAGTTTCTGAGAGTCTTGCTATGTTGCTGAGGCTCCCTGGAACCTGTGGTCCTCCTGTCTCAGCTTCCCAAGTACTGGGATTGCAGGCGTGCACCACCATGCCTGGCTTTTGTTTTTTTGTTTTTGTTTTTGTTTTTGTTATGTTATTTTATTTTATTTTAGCAGTACTAGGGATTGAACCCAGGGGCATTCTACCTCTGAACTACACCACCAGCCCTATTTTTTATTCTTTTTTTTTTTTTTTTTTTTTTGCGGTACCGGAGATTGAACCCAGGGGCGTTCTACCTCCGCGCTACACCCCCGGCCCTATTTTTTTATACTTTATTTTGAAACCGGGTCTCACGAAGTTGCAGAAGGCCTCACTAAGGAGAGAGTGAGAGAGAGAGAGACGAGAGAAAGAGAGATGAGAGAGAAAGAGCTGAGGCTGGCTGCAAACCCGGATCCTCGGGTCTCCACCTCCCAAAGTACTGGGATTACAAGCGTGCGCCACCACGTCCAGGCTATTTTTTATTCTTAATTTTTTTGTGTGTGTGTGATACTGGGGATTGAACCCAGCGGCGTTCTACCTCCGTGCTACACCCCCGGCCCTATTTTTTATACTTTATTTTGAAACCGGGTCTCACGAGGTTGCGGAGGGCCTCACTAAGTAAAGAGAGAGAGAGAGAGAGAGAGCGTGCGCGAGCTGAGGCTGGCCGCAAACCCGGATCCTCCGGTCTCTGCCTCCCGAAGTACTGAGATTACAAGCGTGCACCACCACGCCCGGCTATTCTTATATTTTGAAACAGGGTCTCAGTAAGTTGCAGAGGGCCTCACTAAGCAGCTGAGGCTGGCAGTAAATCTGCGATCCTCCTATCTAAGCCTCCCAAGTACTGGGATAACAGGCGTGCGCCACCACGCCCAGCTTTTTTTTTTTGTTTTTATTTTTGTTTTATTATGAAGCAGATCTCACTAAGTTGCTGAGGCTGGCCGGGAATGGTGGCGCACACTTGTAATCCCAGTACTTAGGAGGCTGAGACTGGAGGATCCAGGTTCGCGGCCAGCCTTAGCTAGTTAGTGAGGTCCTCTGCGACTTAGTGAGACCCTGTTTCAAAATAAAGAATAAGCCGGGCGTGGTGGCGCACACTTGTAATCCCAATACTTTGGGAGGCTGAGGCCCGAGGATCCAGGTTTGCGGCCAGCCTCAGTTAATTAGTGAGGCCCTCTGCAACTTCGTGAGACCTGGTTTCAAATTAAAGGATAAAAAATAGGGCCGGGGTGTGTAGCTCGGAGGTAGAACACCCCTGGGTTCAATCCCCAGTACCGCAAAAAAATAAATAAATAAAATAAAGAATAAAAAAATAGGGCTGGGGGTGGAGCTCAGAGGTAGAATGCCTCTGGGTTCAATCCCCAGTACTGCAAAAATAAATAAATAAGTAAGTAAATAAATAAATAAATAAATAAATAAATAAATAAATGTAGGCATGCTAAAAATATTGTAGAAAATGGCCAGGCATGGTGGCACACACCTGTTATCCCAGTATTTGGGAGACTGAGGCAAGAGGATCACAAGTTCAAGGCCACCCTGGGCAACTTAAAAAGACTTTAGTCGGGCGTGGTGGCACACTCTTGTAATCCCAGTATTTGGGAGGTTGACACAGAAGGATTGCAGGTTCGCGGCCAGCCTCAGCTACTTAGTGAGGCCCTCTGCATCTTAGTGAGACCCTGTCTCAAGCCGGGCATGGTGGCACACGCTTGTAATCCCAGTACTCGGGAGGCTGAGACCGGAGGATCTGGGTTCGCGGCCAGCCTTAGCTACTTAGTGAGGCCCACCACAACTTAGTGAGACCTTGTTTCAAAATAAAGAATAAAAAATAGGGCCAGGGGTGTAGCTCGGAGGTAGAATGCCCCTGGGTTCAATCCCCAGTACCACAAAAAAAAAAAAGGGGGGTGTGGCTGGGAGGTAGAATGGTCTCCTGGGTTCAATCCCCAGTACCACACACACACAAAAAAAACTTAAAGGGCCAGGGATGTAGTTGTGTGGTAGAGCACTTGCCTAGCATTAAAAAAAATGTGTATATATATATATATATATATGCACGCACACATACATATATATCTTCAGGCTATATATACAATGTGTGTCTGGAACAAAAATAAATTTATTACTTAGACTCAGGTTCTATCCCCAAGATACCTCATCATATGTATGCAGATACCCCCAAATCCGAAACATGCCTGGTCCCAAGCATCTCAGCTGAGGGGCGCTCCACCTGCTGTCTTTCTGTAGCGTTGGTTGTGCTAAGCCTAGGGTTAGGGAGACAGAGGGAACCTGCTGGACACAGACCCTGCCCTTAAGCCTCCTGTCTGTCTGTCTTTGCACATCAGGCCCTGCTTCCCTTCTTTCTTCCATCTGTCCATTCCTGGGGCCTGGGCAGTCTTGCGCTGGGCCTGTCTATCGGTCTGTCTCTCCTTTTCAGCCTCAGGCTGTACTGTTTCCCCTGGAGAAAGCTCAGCATCCCGCCTGTCTATCCCTTTCTTCCCCCTTGGATTCTTGTCCCTGTCCCTGGAGATTAGGTCTTTCTAAGATCCCAACCACCTCCTGGTCAGAAATTGCAAACCAGCCACCCACGGCCCACCTGTGTTGTGCTTGGACCATACTGGATTTAAAAAGAGTAACAAGTGAAATAAATGCTAACATATAAAAATAGAAGATTTCACACAACCCAGATTTCTGGCTTGCCTTGAAAACGCCGAACCCCCGCCCCCTGGGGTCTGTATCTTCACAGCCAGCCCTGGGACCCAGACACTTGCCCTTGGACAGGACACCACGGTCTCACTCCCGCTGCCCCCCTCACGTGCCCTGCAGACCCTTGTCTGCTCCTGGTCCCAGAATGGGGGCGCAGACCCCTGAGGCTGACTGGGCCATGGAACTGAGCCCCAGGGTCAGGCTGGCACCAGGCCCGACCCAAGTGCCTCTGCCCCTTTTCTTCAGGATGTGGGGCCTCGGCGACTCTTCTCCCACCCTCGAGAGCCAGCCCTAGGGCCTCACGGACCCAGCCGACACAAGGTAAGGGGCGCCTTGCATATCCGTCCCAGGTGTAGCGGTTATCTCTGGCTGCATAAGAAACCATCCCACCATTTAGTAGCTGAGTGCAGCAGACGTTTCTCTTCTGGGGTGGGGGCTTGCTATGTGCCCAGGCCAGTCTTGAACTCCTGGGCTCCAGCGATCCTCGCACTTCATCCTCCCAAGTAGTGGGGGCTCCAGGTGCGTGCCGCCACCTGGCTGCAGACATTTTTCTCTCGCCATTCTGTGAGGCGGTGGGGAGTTCTGCATTCCTCTGGAAACTCACCAGGAGCTCAGTGGCCTCCCTCACATATGTGGCAGTCAGTGGGCTGTTGAAGGACGCTGGACTTGGACAGTGTGTCTCTGGTCCACGTGGAGCCCGGGGTTCCCAGGGGGGTGAAGGGCAAGCAGGTCCTCACGTGCCAGCTCTCTGCAGTCCTGTCAGCCAGAGCTCATGGCCAAGCCCAGAGTCATTTGGGGGGATCCTACAGCCCTCATCATTCAACTGACCCCCCTCTCCACAGATGTCCCCGCCGCCCAGTGGCTTTGGGGAGCGGAGCGGCGGGGGGCCCCTCTCTCACTTCTATTCGGGCTCGCCCACTTCCTACTTCACCAGTGGCCTGCAGGCTGGCCTCAAGCAGAGCCACCTCAGCAAGGTAAGGGCGCCTCCCCAGTCAGGGACAGGTGCCCAGGGACAGCCAGGTCACAGGCACCATGACCCTCTGACCCCAGGAGGGTGGCAGGGGTCGGGCCTGCTCAGGGCAGAGTGAAATAGCCTGCCCGCTCCCCCAGCACCTGTCTGTCTTTGCAAAGCAGACCCTGTTTCCTTTCTGTCTGCCGTCTGTCCATTTCCAAGACCTGGAGAGAGAGAGAGAGAGAGAGAGAGAGTGTGTGTGTGTGTGTGTGTGTGTATTACTGGTGTGTGTGTGTGTGTGTGTGTGTGTGTGTGTGTATTACTGGGGATTGAACCCAGGGGCATTCTACCTCTGAGCTACATCCGCAGCCCTATTTTATTTTTTGTTTGGAAACAGTGTCTCCCTAGGTTACGGAGAGTCTCAGTTCATTGCTGAGGCTGTCTTCAAACCTGGGATCCTCCTGTCTCAGCCTCCCAAGTACTGGGATTACAGGCGTGTGCCACCACGCCCCACTGACCCAGGCAATCTTACCTCCGTTACTGTAGTGCTAGACTTCCAGGCCTCCCCTCACGTCCTCCCCCATTGGCCCAGGGTGTGGGGTGGTGAGCCCCAACTGACAGAAGGAAACAGGCTTGGAGAAATGATCTACCCCAGGCCTGGGAGCTATAAGTGGCAGATGCAAGACCTGAACAGAAGCCCCTGGGTGCTTCCTCTGGCTCTGGTGTGACCCTTCCCACGTCTCCTGATATGCAGGCAGTCGGCTCCTCCCCGCTGGGCTCCAGTGAAGGGCTCCTGGGCCTTGGCCCTGGGCCCAACGGCCACAGCCACCTGCTGAAGGTACGGGCGGGGGGTGGGGACGCGCAGGGCTGGGGAGCCCCTGCCCTTGGTCAGTCCCTGACCCAGCCCCCTCTGCCCTGTGTCTCCAGACCCCACTGGGCGGCCAGAAGCGCAGCTTTGCCCATCTGCTGCCCTCGCCCGAGCCCAGCCCGGAGGGCAGCTACGTGGGCCAGCACTCCCAGGGGCTCGGCGGCCACTACGCGGACTCCTACCTGAAGCGGAAGAGGATTTTCTAAGGGGTTGGTGCTAGAGATGCTGGAGGGCCTGCACCAAACCACTTTTGGGGTTTCTGGTGTTTCGTGTGTGTGCTTTTTCCCCCCTTCCCTTTTGGTAATAGAGAAATCTCTGGAAGACTTTGCTGACCAGCCAGCCGGAGCCCAAGGAGCATGGGGGTGTCTGGGGCCACGCGGCACCTCTGGCCGCTCCTGGCACCAAAACCCCGCAGCCTTAAGAGAGAGGGGCCACGGTCTGCTCTCTCCCTCCCTGGTCTCCTGTCCTCGCCTGCGCCCGGCCCTCCGGGAGTCCCCTCCCACCCTGTCACTCCTGTATTTTGGCCTTTCGAGTGCCTTGGAGGTTTCCTTGACCTCCCGTGAGGATCAGACTGTCCCCTTTTTTAACTTTGACAATTGACTTTCGTTTTCTTTTCTAATTTTTGTTGTTTTTTAAACCATGGAGGGTGAGCCCCAGCTCTGATTCCTTCAAGGTCCTGCCTGTCTGGGCCTCCATTCCACACTTTGCAGTTTGCAGCAGCTCGACCCATTTCTCTTTCCTATGTCCACCGCAGGCATGGCTGTCTCCTGCCCCTGCCTGTCCACTGTGGCCAGTACCCCAGCCCCGGGTCCCCAGCTCCTTGCCACAGTCCCCTCGCCTTCTGATGCCTTAAAGTTGGGCCACAGGCCCCACTGGCCAGAGCCTCTCAGACGCAAGCTCCGGAAGCTTGAATCAGGACCAAACAGCTCTGGCCTAGGGATTGGGCCCCTCTACCCAGGGTCCCCACCCTGGGGACAGTAGAAGGCCAAGCCTTGGTATTGGCAAACCACCCCACCCCACCCCCCAGGCCTTTCTACGCCAGCTGCCCCAGGCCCCTGCTGTCTGTGTGAGCTGGCCACCATGCCCTTGTCACTGAGCCTCTGTGTCTCCCTCTTGCTGAAGCTGAGCTCTGCCTCCATCCCCAGGCCGGTTCACCCCCAGCTGGCCTCCCTTCCTCCCAGTGCCAGAAACCACAACTCCATGCAGATTAAGCTCTGCTACCTGTCCACGGGCAGGACCTGTCTACCCGCAAGTGACCCTGGGCCCCGCCCCTGGCCGGCCAACCACCAGCTCCCCTCCCTTGACTCTGGGGGCCCATGTCCACTCCAGGGGGGTGTCCTCTCCCCCAGTCTCCCCACACAGACCTTTGCTGAATTAAAGTTTGTAAGTAAACGGTTTTAAAGAAATCAAAGCTGGCTGGTTCTTGGGACAGAGGAGGGGGCCGTGCGGACGCTGCCGGCGTGGCGGGGGGTTCAACCTGCGTGGACGCCTTACCATCCAGGCCCCGATCAAACTGCGTCTATATTCGAGTAATTACGGGCCTTCTGCTAGCGTGTTTGGCACGGCGCATGCTCAGTCTTCGGTCACGTGGTGCCTGTCATGGCCGCCTCCATGGCCTGGGGCGGCGTGAATGCTGGGGTCCTGCTACGCGCCGCGAGGGGCTCCTGGCGGAGCAGGCCCGGGGAGTCGGCGGCACTGGCGACAGTCAGGAAATTCTGGATGACAGGTACCGGGGCGCCCGGCGCAGGCCGCGGTGACTGGTCGGGCGCCGGGCGGGCGCAGCCGCTCACCCAACCGTGTTTTCCAGGCTCGCGCGCAGCGGAGGAGGCCGGCGGCCCCGAGCGGCCCGGGGACGTGTGAGTGTCGGGGGTCGAGGCAGCCGCTCCTCGCCCAAGGGCTTCCCCGCAGCCCGCCTTGCCCTGCAGCTTCTTCCCGGGCCCTTTTTTCTGCGTCGCTCTATTCAGTCCCTTTCTGTGTAGCTCCAGCCCTGAGTTCCTAACCCCAGGTTCTACGCGGCCCCTGAGCCCATTGTCCACTTCGGCACCTGCAGCCCCATCTGTCCCCAGGGTGAACGTGGTCTTCGTAGACCGGACAGGCCAGCGGATCCCCGTGAGCGGCAGAGTCGGGGACAATGTTCTACACCTGGCCCAACGCCACGGTGTGGACCTGGAAGGTAGGAGCCAGTCGCAGGGAACTGAGGTGGCACTTCTCCGTTATTAAAAAAAAAACGCAATCAAATCAGATTATCTGTCATGTCTCTACCGCTTAGCTCACCCATGGCTCACCACCAACCAGATAAGTACTAAAATCCAAACATCCCCGTGGCCTCATCCCCTGCTCAGTTCTCAACTAACTTTCTTATTTATTTATTTATTTATTTATTTTGCGGTACCGGGGATTTGAACCCAGGGGCGTTCTACCTCCGCGCTACACCCCTGGCCCTATTTTTTATACTTTATTTTGAAACCTGGTCTCACGAAGCTGCGGAGGGCTTCACTAAGTAGAGAGAGAGAGAGCTGAGGCTGGCCGCGAACCCGGATCCTCCGGTCTCCGCCTCCCAAAGTACTGCCATTACAAGCGTGCGCCACCACGCCCGGCTTTCTTATTTATTTATTTAGAGGGCATTGAACGCAGGGGCATTGTACCTCCTAGCTACACCCCCAGCCCTCTTTTATTTCCTATTTGTTTTTGTGGTAGTGGGGCTGGAACCCAGGGGTCTTCTACCTCCGAGCTACACCCCCAGATGTATTTCATTTATATTTGGAAAACAGGGTCTCACTAAGTTGCTAACAGCCTCACTAAGTTGTTGAGGCTGGCTTTGAACCTGCAATCCTCCTATCTCAGCATCCCAAGTACTGGGATTACAAGCATGCGCCATTAGGCACAGCGTGTTTTCTATTTTGAAGCAGGGTCTTACTAAATTGCTGAGGGCCTTGTCAAGTTGCTGGTGCTGGCCTGGAACCTGTGGTCCTCCTGTCTGAGTCTCCTAAGCTGGGATCACAGGCATGCGCACCATGCCCCAGCTCTCCATTCTTGGTTTGTTGTTTTGTTTTGTTTTGTTTTGTTTTGTTTTATGTGTGTAGTACTGGGGATTGAGCCCAGGGGCATTCTACCTCCAAGCTACACCCCCAGACCTATTTTATTTTTATTTGGAAACAGTCTCACTACTTGCTGAGGCTGTCCTCAAACCTGCAATCCTCCTATGTCAGCCTCCCAAGTACCGGTGTCAAATTATTCGTTTATTTTTATTTTTATTTATTTATTTATTTATTTTTCTTTTGTGCTATCAGGGATTGAACCCAGGGGGCGTTCTACCTCCGAGCTACACACCTGGCCCTATTTTTTATCCTTTATTTTGAAACCGGGTCTCACGAAGTTGCCGAGGGCCTCACTAAGTAGCTGAGGCTGGCCGTGAACCCCGATCCTCCTGTCTCAGCCTCCCAAGTTCTGGGATTACAAGTGTGCTCCACCACGCCCAGCTCTCAAATTATTTATTGAGCATTTATTAGAGGCCACTAGGGCCCTTGCCAACCCAAAGCTTGTGTTCTCTTCCTTCTTGTTCCCTCCACACTGCCTTTCTTTTATTTTGGTACTGGGGTTTGAATCCAGGGACATTCAACCTCTGAGCTACACCCCCAGCCCTTTTTATTTTGAAATGGTCTCACTAAGTTGCTCAGACTGGTCTAGAACCTGTGATCCTCCTGTCTCAGCCTCCCAAGTACTGCAATTGCAGGTGTACGCCACCACACCTGGCTTCCACACTGCCTTTTTTACTGTTCCTCAAACAGCTCAGCTCATTCCTGCCTCAGGACCTTTGTGTCTGCTGCTCCTGTGTCAGAAGTGTTTTCCCGATCTGGGTGTGGTGGTGCACGCTTGTAATTCCAGTACTTGGGAGGCTGAGACAGGAGGATCGCAGGTTCAAGGACAGCCTCAGCAACTTAGTGAGGCTCT
>PVJS01032233.1:0-22908 GCA_004027185.1 Glis glis | reverse complement strand
CTGTAAATTATAATTATACATTTTGATATATGTCAGGGTATGAACATCATACATGCACACATTGTACATTTAGCCCTCCCTCCAATCCCACCCTATTCCCTCCCCCTTCCCTCCCTTTCATGCTCCAGATAGTGATTGAGTCTTATAGGTTTGTGTATGTACATCATGTGCTATAGTGTGTTTCCCTCCACTCCCCGCCGAACTCCCTCAGTTAGGTCACCTTCTTTGTTCATCTAAAGATTTCTTCTCCTTCCTTTCTAAGTCCCTTCCACGTCCCATTCTATACAGAGATTTTGATATGTTGTTTGTCTGTTTTCTTTTGTTTCTAGGAATTTCTTTATTTCTCCTCTTATTTCATCTGTGACCCATTCCTCATTCAGCAGTGGGATGTTCAATCTCCATGTGTTTATGAGGTTTCTCTGGATCTTGGTATAATTGATTTCTAGTTTCATTCCATTATGGTCTGAAAAGATGCAGGGGATTATATAACATTTTTAAAACTTGCTAGTACTCACTTTGTGGCCTAGGATATGGTCTCTTTTAGAAAAAGTTCCATGAGCAGCTGAAAAAAATGTGAATTCAGCTGTAGTTGGGAGGAATATTCTATATGTGTCTAGTAGGTCCATTTGGTTTATGGTGTTCCTTAGGTCTGAGGCATCTTTACTGACCTTTTGTCTTGAAGGTTGATCTAGTGGTGTGAGAGGGGTGTTAACATATCCCAATATTATTGTATTGGGATCTACATGTGACTTAATGTCACGAAGAATTTCTTTTATGAAAGTGGTTGCACCTATGTTTGGGGCATAAATGTTGACTATCTTTATATCCTCTTGCTGGATTGTTCCTTTTACCAGTAAGAAATGACCTGCTTTGCCTCTTCTGATGAGATTAGGTTTGAAGTCTAATTTGTCTGATATCATAGTTGCTATTCCTGCTTGTTTTCGAGTTCCATTAGCATGGATTACCTTGTTCCATCCCTTGTGAGTATCTTAACTTTTAAGGTGTGTTTCTTGCAGGCAGCATATAGATGGATTGTGATTTTTAATCCATTTTGCCACCTTATGTCTTTTGATTGGGGAGTTGAGGCCATTTATATTCAGTGTGATTATTGAGAGATGAGTTTTAATTCCTAATGTTAAGAGTTTTAATTTTTGTTTGAGGTCATGTTTCTTCTTCTTTGCCTAGTTGTTCATTTGATGGAAATCATTGTTTCTCTGGCTCTGGCGTTTCTTTTTTATTTCTTCTTTATAATTAATCTCTTTGAGTATTTTCCCTAGTGCTGGTTTGGAAGATATAAAGTCTTTTAGCTTCTATTTGTCATGGAAGGTTTTTCTTTTCCTGTCAAATTTTATAGATATCTTTGCTGGGTAGATAAATCTTGGCTGGAAGTTATTTTCTTCCAGAGTTTGGAAAATGTCACTTGAGGCCCTCCTGGCTTTCATAACTTGGTTTGAAAAGTTGGGAGTGTTTCTTATTGGTTTGCCTCTGAATGTTACTTGGTCTTTTATTCTCATTGCCTTTAAGATTCTCTCCTTGGCCTCTACATTAGTCAATTTGATTATTATGTGGCGTGGTGAACCTCTTCTCTGATCTTGTCTATTAGGGGTTCTATATGTTTCCTGTACCTGTGTGTCGACTTCTTTTTCTATATTTGGAAAATTTTCTAATATTATTTCTCTGAAAAGATCATTGATTCCTTTGGTTTCAGCTTCTATTCCTTCTTCTATGCCTATTATTCTTAGGTTTGCTCTTTTAAGATTGGCCGAGATCTCTTCAATGTCCACTTCATGCTGTCTAATTGTTTTTTCTAAATTATATACTATGTGTTCACTTTTGGAGAAGTCATCTTCTAAGAGCGAGATTCTGTTTCCCATGTGATCTATTGTTTTGTTGATAGTTTGTATTGGTGCCTTCATTTCAATCATTGCATCCTTCACTTCCTTCAGAGCTTTTTGTTTTGATTCCTGTTCAGGGTGACAGAATCTTTGTTTATTTGATCCTTCGTTTATTTCAGGCTTTCTCTGAATTCTTTCTGGAAATCCTGTATCATTTCTACTATTAAAGTTCTGAAGTGTCCTTCTGGCAATCTTTGCACTTCTGTGTTGGCGGGTCTGTTGTTGTGGAGTTGTGGGAGCTCATTGTTTCTTTGCTCTTCTTCCTTCTCATGATTTCATGTTTCTTAAGTTTATATCTTTGTTGCTTTTGGTAGCTCTTTCTCACTCTGTAAGTTTCCTATGTCTAATCTCTCTCCCTTTATAGTATCTTATTCTGGAGGTAGATATTTTCTACTAGGTGAGCCTTAAAGGTGAATAGCCTTTACTGAATGGTTATTCTCACTTGTTTGGTATAATGTCCTTTTGCAGGCCCAATTCTTGGTCTCCTTCAGTGATTGGGACCCTTGCATGGTGCCTTTCACTGCCTATGCAGGCACCTAGTGCCTTTAGTGCCCCTCTCACTGCAAGCGTGGGTCTCTGTGTTCTCCACTGGGGCTGTCCCTATATCTATGTCTACACATATAGTGGGTGTCAACAGTGCAGGACCCTGGGCTTGTGTCTCTCTTTGCCTTCAGAAGCAGCAGATGTCACCTTTACCTGACTCTGTGCAAACACAGAACTCCACATTTTCCACAGAGATGGCTGGGTTGGTCTATTTTTTCCCCAGGTACCATGACTGTGTGTCCCGTGGTGATCCCGGGAGCCCTGCAAGGGTGCTGCGACCTGCAGGCTGTAGGTCTTTCCCGCCCAAATGTCACCGGGGGCTGTCTGCTTATTTGTGTGTCTACTGTGTCTTACAGACCCCACTCTCACCTCCACAGGTGTGATCTTCAAAGTCTCAGACCCCATGAGTCTATTGCTGGCCATAGGGGTCCCTGTGGCTGCGCTGGGTGGTCTCCCCCTGGAGCAGCTCATTGACGTATGGTCTTGTTGAGTGCTGCTCTTAAGCTCTGAAGGAGTGGGGTGGGCTCAGCTATGTTGCCACAGGTTCTGGTCAGAGTTCCGGGCATTCATGTCTCTGTTGAGAGTGGAACAAATTTGTTGCAGATGTTGGTAGCCGCCGGCGCAGCCTGACAAGATGGTGCCGCCACTGCTTCCGCTGCCGCCGCTATTCAGTCCTTTGTTCAGCATGGAGCGAGTTGCTGCTCCCTTTCATTGCTGATGATCTGTGGTTGCTGGATTTACAACGGGTCGCTGGCTTCTTTGTTGGTGGCGTGTGGAAGTCTCAGTGCCAGTAGCCACTGGCATGGTCTGGCAAAGAGGGCCTACCACCACCATTCCCTAGATAAGGTACTTGGAGCTTTTTACTATCCTCTGTTTTGTCTTCTGACTTTGATTCCGTTGCGTCTCATATTTTTTGTTGTTTAGTGAAATTTTTTGTTGTTTTTCTGCTTTTGTCAAGACACTGCTTTCACAGTGATTAAGATCCAAGACTCAGAGATCGCAACATGGTGTCTCCCTCAGTCACCATCTTGGAATCCCCCAATATTCTTAGTGTCAAAGAAATCTAGCACATTTGATAGAGATGGCTGATTAATTTAAAGCTTTAAAAGGCACATGCATATGGTTTTGAAAGCTGTACTGTTTTTCAAAGGGGTCCACACATCTTTATTCAGGAATGTAGGAATTATTACTAGTCACATTTAGAAGCAGCCATAGACACAATGGAATGATCATGTTTTCTACAACAAAAGGCTAAATAACATATTTTATCTTAAAATTAGGAAGTATGCAATATATACATTTATCAAATATAATGCAGTACCCATAAATACATACATTTTTAAGTTTTTATGGGTCCTTTAAAAATTAAAAATTCTAAGATTCACATATGTTTATATTTATGAAATTAAAGAAAATCATATTAAAATGATAGAGGTTTTCTTTATTTCTTTTCTTTTTAAAAAGGTACTATCAAATCAAGGGTGTAATTCAATAACATCAGAGAATAAAGTAAATTGGTAAATTTGGTATTAAATTCTAGCTACAGAATGAAAGTTACCAATAATAAGGTTAGATTCCTATCCATTCCTTGACCATTTCTGTGTCATTAAACAAAGAAATATATTAGAAATAGGGACCAGACATGTAAGTTATGAAGCTAAGTTGTGTTACCATCTTTAATAACACACTGGGATGTACTTAATGTCCATTCATATTCTGAACCATACAGAACTGTGCTATTCAACATAGGAACCACTGGCCACATGTGGGTATTTAAATTTATATTAATTGTAATAAAATACATTTACAGTCATACTAGCCATATACTATTAGCAACTAACCATACTGGATAGTGTAGATGCAGAACATGTATGTCATCTCAGGCAGTGCTGATATCCATTTATCAAAATATACTCATTTTTGCTGAGGGACTGACTAGATATCTAAGATGGTCCATTAAGATTACTTAATATGGTGGTTTTGACACCAGCCTACACCATTAATTTCACATAGAAACCTTTATTCAGTGGCTATAAAGATATTCTTAAGCTTACCTAGATGCATCGCAGACATGTGTTCATAGCCTTGGAGACTGGATGAGACAGTATAAAATAATCATTTATTCTTTCAGCAAATACACATTAAGCACCAAGTATGTACTGAGCAGTATGTTCACTCATGCTGTGTCCACCTGGTAAGAAGAATACATTGCCTTTGACCTTAAAATATACCAGAGCAGGGAAAATTAAATAAGGCTAGTATGGAGCTAATAATAGAAGTGGGATCTGCAAGAAAACCGTGAAAAGAGTGGTTTACTATGGAAATTGGTTATAAAGGGGGAATATTGGAATTATTTAAAAAAAACTATTGTGTGTTTGTGGCTCCTAAGAAGGCAGGTTCCTTGGTAATGGGTGAGAAGAATTACATGAAATACTTCTCCTTTATTCCCACAGAATTGAACATAATACTAAATTCATAATAGATGGCATCTCAGATGAGTAATTCAGCAGGAATCAATCACTTATCTTTTTAGTTATAGATCTTCAGAGAATTTTCTTAATGTAGGCTATCTCTTTTAAAATGGAGTTTAAAGAAACAAGAGCAGAACAAAGAAGGAAGACAACAGGATGAGTCCTGGAAGTGCAGGGTGTCTGTGTGAGCAGGAATTAAGACAGACATAATTTTCTCAAGTTTTAATGTATTTTAAACTTACCCTTATTTTAATGTCAATTGAAAGGGCCTTAAAGATATCAAGTACAGAGGTTTATTTTTTCCTGCTAATTTTATGATGATTGATGGAATATAATAAGAAGTTGAGCTCTGTCTGATGTGTTGGAAGTAGTCTGGTCTTATAAAAGAGACCCTGCTGAAGAAAAAAAAAAAAGGCAAGAACCAGAAAAATGTGATGCAGATTAAAGCAGTAGAGGTGAACAGTGTAGTGGACATCAGCTTTTCTGAACTTAGTTATCGATTGGGTAGTTCCAAACCATCATTTCATTCTCATAGTTGTTACCAGATAGATTGTCCAGTCCCTCCTACTTTGTATTAAGCGATATGTCTAATAAATATTCAGCACTCGGCACATGCAAACTGCACTTGTTGAGCCTCCCTCACAGCTACTAATGAGGACATTAGCTTTCAATTAACTATATAAAGCTTTCAGTTTGGACTAGAACATTCATTCAGCGCAGACATCAATTTCTAGATCATTATAGGACATTAATTGGTTGCTAGACAACCACATGTCCTAGCAGATTTTAGGCTGAGCTCCAATGATAAGCAAGGATCAGACATTTCAACTCCCACATTAGGTCTTATTATCTCCTCTACCTGGACTGTTTTAACAACTGTCTAGGTTTTTCCTAGTAGAGTAGGCAGCTACTAAGTTCAAATGATGGAGTGGTAGAGCTAAGTATGAAAAAGTATAATACTTACCTTGAATAGACAGGAAAAAATGTTAGTGCAGACTGAGACTGGTGACAATTTCAGCCAAACTGCTAAGAGGATTTCCACATGGGGAAAAATATATCTGCTCACAGGATATTGGGCATTATTTTACAACTGAATTTTAGTGTATATTTTTTAATTCACTAGAGTTTCATGATTATTTTACAATTGTTTCAATAAAAATATTTGACATATATGATTTACAAATATTTTCTATACTTTTAATTTTGTTCCATTATATACATGTGTTTTTCTATAAATATGCTTGTGTTATTGCATTGGAACCAATGTGAAAATAAGATATAATATAAATATTACTTTGCTAAACACAAATTGTTCCACCCCAAAGAATTATTTAGTTAAACATTTCTAAAAGCAAACCTTAACAAGCATCTCTCTCAGGGTAAAATGGCCACAAAACAGAGCTGACACCTTTGGAAAGGAACAAATTTTCAGGTTTGCAAATTTTGTGAGATTCTCCATGGAGTGCCCTTCACGGTTGGTCTCTGGTATTGTTCTATAGTTTATATTACACCCATTCGTGAGGCAGAGCATTGGCTGTGTCTATTCTTTCCCTATCGTCATGAGTTGATTCACACCCTTCCAAAGATTTATATGTTGAATTTCTAATCCCCACTCACCATATTTAGAAATAGAGTACTTAAAGATGTAATTAGCTGATAGGAGTTCATACTTGTAGTAGGGTGGTCACCAGTCTGGTATGACTAGTGTCCTTATAGAAAGGGGAGATTTGGACAAGGAGATTCACACAGGGAGAATGCCATATGAAGATTATGGCCGAGACAGGGTGAGGCTTCTATAAGCAAAGGCAGACCAAATATTGGCATCAAGCCACCAGGAGCTAGGCAAGAGTCATAGAACAGACTGTCTCTCATTGCCCCCAGGAGGAAGAAACCCTGGCAACATCTTGATCTTTGATTTCTGGCCTCCAGAACTGTCAGACAATAAATTCCTGTTGTTTAAGCCACCCAGTGCATGGTACTTTGTTGTGGTAGCACTAGAAAATGAATACACCTGTAGCAGTAAAGTGAGAAAATGCACATTTATCTTCTGGGATGGTCAGTTCTCCCACATGCCCTGCACAGAGGCAAAGCCTCAGGCTACTGACCATATAACACTTTCAAAATGTAGAGGAGGTGAAATCAATAGGCTGAGATGCTGCTACAAATTCATTTGTGTCATCCATCAATAATAGAGTCCTTGTGGCTGATCCATATCAAATTCATTCTAGCAAGTGATTATCAATGATATCAAAAGAAGCCACCCCCACTATTCATTTTCAGAAGCATGTTGTCAGCATTCCCTAAAACCCACACTGATCTGTTTCCAAAGCCTACCCTGCTTTGAATGAAGTGCCTGCCTGATAAAAGCCCAATTAAAGAGGTTTGCCATTGACCAGGGCACTTTTCCGGATATAACTAAAAGTGAGATACATCGTCGGTCCATTAGAGTAAGCCACACCTGCCAGAGGCTCATCAGCAATTAAAAGTTATAAGACACTGAATGTCCCCAGTGGGTCCTGTGTAGGTGAGAGATAAACACAGAATGAACTGGAAAAGTGCAGTGCATTAGGATGATCTTCACATTTTAATCAAGGTTCTGGTTGAGCTTGGTAGCTACCCACTGCCAGTACATTTCTACCTGGTACTGGTCCCCTTTGAAGTAGTTCCCTAGAACTGTTCATCATATATAATAAGAGCTCAGTAACATTTGCTGATAGAATCAGTGTATAGATAAATAAATGGGACTAAGTCTCTAGAAGTGGGTTCTGGATTCAGCCCTAACCTCTACTTTGCTCCTGCATGTGTGTGTGTGTGTGTGTGTGTGTGTGTGTGTGTTACTGGATATTAAACCCAGGGTATTCTAACCCTAACGCTTGCTTCTTCCAAGTCATACTCTCATCTATTGTGTAACAAGGTGGCTGTAGCTAAGAACTACACATTATATTCTCAAAAGATGAGAGTGAATGTTAAGTGTTCTCACATCAAAAATGACAACTATGTAAGGTGATACATTTGTTAATTACCTAGATTTAACCATTCCACAATGTATGCTTCAAAACATCATGTTGTACATGAAAAATACTTACAATGTTATTGGCCAACTGAGAAGAAAAGAAAACAAGGCCCGGCGTGGTGGCGCACGCTTGTAATCCCAGTACTTTGGGAGGCAGAGACTGGAGGATCCGGGTTCGCGGCCAGTCTCAGCTCTCTCGCTCTCTCTCTCCCTGTCTCTTTCTCTCTCTCTCCTTAGTGAGGCCCTCCGCAACTTCGTGAGACCCGGTTTCAAAATAAAGTATAAAAAATAGGGCCGGGGGCGTAGCGCGGAGGTAGAACGCCCCTGCGTTCAATCCCCGGCACCGCAAAAAAAAAAAAAAAAAAGAAAAATAGAAAACATGAAGCGTAGAAAGTGGGAAAACCAAGGTGCTCAGGGTTAGACACATCTGCATTGGAATCCCATGTCTGAAACTCACAAGCTATGTGTCTTTGGAAAACTTATTCAAACTCTCTCAGTAACTCAATTTCCTTTTATTTGAACTGAGGTTAGTTATGGTAGCTTCCTCACATGTTTGTTTTTGAGCATATTGTGAGGCAGCATAAGTTAAATGAGAAACTATATTAGAAAGTACCTGCCATAATGCCTAACACCAAGCAGACATTTAATTACTAATCTCTTTTTCTTCTTTTTTTTTTTTTGCGGTACCGGGGATTAAACGCAGGGGCTTCTACCTCTGCGCTACCCCCCCCGGCCCTATTTTTTATACTTTATTTTGAAACTGGGTCTCACGAAGTTGCGGAGGGCCTCACTAGAGAGACAGGGAGAGAGAGAGAGAGAGAGAGAGAGAGAGAGAGAGCGCTGAGGCTGGCGGCGAACCTGGATCCTCCAGTCTCCGCCTCCCAAAATACTGGGATTACAAGCGTGCGCCACCACGCCAGGTTTCTTCTTTCTTTATAACCAAACCAGGAAATGTTTTCTCTGACTCATATAGCTCTGCTTGCAAAACACTGCTCCCTTAAAATCAGAAGTACATGAACAAACAAAAATCTGATTTGGAAAAATCTGCAGGTTCTCTTTTACCTTTCTCTTTTTTTTTAATTAGTGTATTTTTTTGTACTAGGTATTGAATCCAGAGGCATTCTACCTCTGAGCTCTACCCCCATCCCTTTTTATTTTGAAACAGGGTCTCTCTGAGTTGTTGAGGCTAGCCTTGAAACTGCAAAACTCTTGTCTTAGCCTCCCAAGTACTGGTATTATAGGCATGCACAACTGTGCCTAGCTTCTTTTTCTTTTTAAATTGGTGCATTTTTTTTTTTTTTTGGTACTGGGGATTGAACGCAGGGGCGTTCTACCTCTGTGCTATGCCCCCATCCTATTTTTTATACTTTGTTTTGAGACCGGGTCTCATGAAGTTGCGGAGGGCCTCACTAAGGAGAGAGAGAGAGACAGGGAGAGAGAGAGAGAGAGAGAGAGAGAGCGAGCGTGCGTGCACGAGCTGAGTCTGGCCGTGAACCCAGATCCTCTGGTCTCCGCCTCCCAAAGTACTGGGATTACAAGCGTGCACCACCACACCCGGCTAAATTGGTGCATCTTAATTGTACAGGATAATAAGTTTCAATAAGCATATAACATAATTTGATCAATTTCACTCACTAGTACTTCTGCTTCTCCTCTCCTTCCCTTCCTCCTGATCTCTTTCCTCTATACCAATGATTCTTTTTCTACTTTCATAATATCCTTTTCATTTTTATTTTTTCCTCTCTAGTTTCCACATATGAGAGAAAACATATACTTGATTTTCTGTATTTGAATTATTTCACTTAACATGATTCTTTACAGCTCTAGTTTCAGTTTTTGAAGTTTTTCTCGTGACATAATTTTGTTTTTCTTTATTGCTGAATATATCTCCTATCATCTATCTATCTATCTATCTATCTATCATCTTTATCCATTATCCCTTGATGAGCATCTAAGTTGTTTCCATGACTTGGCTATTATGAATTGTGCGCAACAAATAAGGGTATGCATATATCTCTAAATTATGATGACTTTAACTCAGGTAAATACTGAAGAGAATCGTAGCTGGATCATATGGTAGTTCTATTTTTATTTTTGAGGAAACTCCACACTGATTTACATAGTGACTGTACTAATTTATAATCCCACCAACAGTAAAAGAGTTCCTTTACGGCCCCCCTTCCCCACATCCTTGCCACTATTTAGTGTTATTTGTATTCTTGATGATTGCCATTCTGACTGGGGTGAGATGGAATCTCAATGTAGTTTTTTGTTTTCTTGTTTGTTTTTGTGGGATACACCCCCAGCCCTATTTTATTTTTTATTTGGAAACAGTGTCTCACTAAATTGCTAAGAGCCTCACTAACTTTCTGAGGCTGGCTTCAAAATGGCAATACTCCTGTCTCAGTCTTCCAAGCACTGCAATTACAGGCATGCGCCACCGCATCCAGTTCCTCAATGTAGTTTTGATTTGCATTTTCCCAATGGCTAAAGATATTGAAATCTTTTCCGTATAATTGTTGGCCATTTTTATTTCTTCTTTTTAGAAATGTCTGTTCAGTTCATTTGCCCACTTAAATGGGTTATTTGTTTGCTCTCCTCCTTTTCCTTCTTCTTTTTCTTGGAGATTGAACCCAGGGACATTCTACCTCTGGGCTACACTCTTAGCCCTATTTTACTTTTTATTTTGAAACAAGGGTCTCACTTAGTTGCAGGAGTGCCTCAGTAAGTTGCTAAGACTGTCCACGAATCTGTGATCCTCTTGTCTCAGTCTCCCAAGTACTGGGATTACAAGTGTGTGCCATCATGCCTGGCTGGTTATTTGCTTTCTTGATGTTAAGGTTTTTTTTTTTAGTTCTTTATATATTTTAAATGTTAATCCTCTCTTGCAAGAGTATCTGGCAAATATTTTTCCCCATTATCTAGGCTCTCTCTTCATACTCTTATTTCTTTTGCTTATGCAGAAACTTTTAAATTTGCCATCCCATTTTTTAATTCTTAGTTTTATTTCTTGATCTTTAGGCATCTTATTGAGAAAGTTATTGACTGTGACTACATGTTGAATTGTTTCCACTATGTTCTCCTCTATTAGTTGCAAAGTTTCTGGTATTATATCTAGATGTTAATTCATTTTGAGTTGGCTTTTATTAAGGGTAAGTGATAAGGACCTAGTTTCGTTCTTCCACATATGGATAACTAGTTTTCCCAGCACCATTTATTAAAAAGGCGGTCTTTTTTTTTTTTTTGCGGTACTGGGGATTGAACCCAGGGACATTCTACCTCCGGGCTACACCCCCAGCCCTATTTTTTTATTATTTATTTTGAAACAGGGTCTCACTAAGTTGTGGAGGGCCTCACTAAGTAGCTGAGGCTGGCCACAAACCCAGATTCTCTGGTCTCAGCCTTCCAAGTAGTGGGATTACAAGCATGTGCCACCACGCTCGGCTGCCTTTTCTTCAATATATGTTTTGGCACCTTTGTCAAGAATCAGATTTCTATAACTGTGTGAGTTGTCCCATTGGTCTATGTTTCTGTTTTTATGCCAATGCCATGTTGGTTTTGTTACTATGGCTCTGTAGAATAATTTGAAGTTGGATATTGTGATGCCTCCAGCATTATTCTTTTTGCTCAGGATTAATTAGGCTATTTCAGGTCTTTTTTGTTTCATATGAGTTTTATAAGTACTAAATTGAATAGGGGTGGTGAGAGTGGACATGCTTGTTTTGTTCCCAATTTTAGAGAAAATGCTTTCATTTTTTCCCCACTCAATATGATGTTAAGTATGTCATTATGATGAGTAAGTTCCTTTTATCCCTAGTTTTTTTTTGGTTCTCTTTTTTAATCATAAAGGGGCATTAAGTTTGGTCAGAGGCGTTTTCTGCATCTATTGAGATAATCATGTGATTCTTATTCTTGATTCTATTTATGTGGTGTATTATGGTTATTGATTTGCATATGTTGAACCATCTGTGCATCCCTAGAATAAAACCAATGTGACCATGATGTCTTATCTTTTAAATGTATTTCTGAATTCAGTTTGCAGGTACTTTATTAGGGAGTTTTTTGCATCTATGTTCATCAAGGATATTAGTATATACTTGTTTTTGTTTGTTTGTTTTTGTGGTACTGGGGATTTAACCCAGGGGTATTCTACCTCTAAGCTATACCCCAGCCCTATTTTTTATTTTGAAACAGTGTCTCACCAAGTTGAAGAGGGCCTTGCTGTGTTTCTGAGGCTGGCCATGAACATGCAATCCTTTTGTTATAGCCTCCCAAGTACTGGGATTACAAGCATGTGCCACCACACCCAGCTGTAGCATCTGTTTTTGGTTTCAGGGTCATACTGGATTCATAGAAAGAGTTTGGAAGCATTTCTTCCCTTTATATTTCTTGGAGCAGTTTGGGGACCATCAGTGTTAGTTCTTTAAAGGTCTTGTAAACCTCAGCTGTGAATCCATCTGGTCCTGAGCTTTTGTTTGTTGAAAGGCTTTTCTTACTGCTTCAATCTCATTGCATGTTATTGGTCTCTTTTGGTTTTCTGTATCCTCTTGGTTCAATTTTGTTAGGTCCTATGTCTTTAGAAATTCATCTGTTTTCTCAAAATAGTTCCTAATAATTCTATGGATTTCAGTGTTGTGTATTGTAATTTCTCCCTTTAATCTATAATTTTATTAATTTGGGTTTCCTCTTTCGGTCAGTTTGGCTAAGGGTTTATTAATTTTGTTTATCTTTTCAAAGAACCAACTCTTTATCGATCCTTTGCAATTTTCTTTTAGCCTCTATTTCATTAATTTTTGTTCTCATCTTTATTCTCTTTCCCTCTTCTGGTATGATCTGAAAAGATGCAAGGAATTATTTCAATTTTTTTAGTATTTGCTAAGAATTACTTTGCAGCCTACTATATGGTGCATTTTAAAGAGATTTCCATAAACAGCTTTTTAAAAAATAGTATATTCAAATGTTGTAGCATGAAATATTCTGTTTATGTCTATTAAGTCCATTTGATCTAAAATATTCTTTATCTTTGTTGATTCTTTTGTCTGGATGACCTATTAGAGAGGAGTATTGAAGTCCCCCGCTATTACTGTATTAGGGCTGTCTGTGTCACTTTATATTGAGTAGTGTTTGTTTTATGAAATTTTGTGCACTAGTGTTTGGGGGATAATATTTGCAACTGTTATATCTTCTTGTTGGATCATTCCTTTTACTAATATATAATGACCAGCGACCATCTTTGTCTCTTCTGACTAATTTTGGCTTAAGTTCTGCTTTGTCATATATGGGAATAGCAACACTTGCTTGCAGATTCCATTTACATGGAATATCATTTGCTACCCTTTCACTTTCAATCTGTGAATGTCTTTGCTGGTGAAGTGCATTTCTTCAAGACTATACATTTGGGTATAGTTTTTAAACCAATCTGCCAGTCTTTGTCTTGTAATTAGAGAATTAAGACCATTTACAGTGTTCTTTGTTCAGCATGTCATCTACTTTGATATTTATGGGTTCAGTTATTGGAGTGTTATAAACTTTTTGAGGCATCTTGTGGGCTTGTTTGCTCATGTTTCCTCATGTGTTGGGATAGATTATCCTCCAACTCGTATGTGAGTGTCTTCTTAGTGAGTAGTTATCTTTTTTACAATATGGACTGGGCTTGAGGTATATCTCATCATCAAAGCACCCACTCAACATGATCTAAGTGCTTGGTTCATCACTAACACCAGTAATTTAAGAGAAAACAGTAGTAATTTAAGAGAAAATATTATATCAACATATAATAAAATGACTTACTAAATATAATCTCTACAACTCCACCAACCAAAAAGAAGAGAGGGTCAATAATAATATAGAATAGGCTGAAAAATTCAGCATTGATAGTAGTATATTTAATATTAAATATATATAAACAAAGGTTAAAAAGGTGGAAGGGAAGAGAGACAGAAGAAGAAATGAGGAAAGAGAATAAGAAAAAGGAAGGAAATAAAAATGAGAAATAAGGAAAGATATCAAGAAAAATCCTATTAATTGAAAAATGTATAAAATTAGATAGAAATATGAAAACACAAATAATGAGGGAAAACAGAACAAGACAACTTATAAAAATAGTAGCCATAAAAACAAACCAACAAGATTAAGATTTCTCCTTACTGTTGTAATTTAAACAGAGACATTTCTTTCCAGGGCTTCGATTTTAGAATTCACTGCCTATAGGGAGGTTTGTGGGACACAATTAATGTTCGGTTTGTTCCTTCTCAGTTCCAACCTAAATAGGCCAAACTTGTCAGGGGAGTTAGGTTGCTGAGCTCTGCCCCTCCTTGCCCATCAGTGAGTGCTGGGGGAATATTGTTCACTGCAGAGCTAGATTCACACTTAATAGTCTATTTTGTTTGTTTGTTTGTTTGTTTGTTTTTTGCACACAGGGATAGGGTCATAGCTATAGTAAAAGTCATCAGCCAATCCTCTTCCCTGGGGAGCCTGTGGACTGATCCAGACTGTGCTATACCTCACATCCCAAGAGCATCAGTCCCTATGCTGGGGAGGTGAGGGGCTCTGTGGCACCCAAGTCACAGTGCTGAGTCCTCCAAATGACACTGAACATTATAGAGGTGGCCAGACCATGAAGTCTGGGCTGCAGTGGGGTGTTGTGGACAGTATGCTTTCCACAAGACCCAGTTGTGGCCCTCCCATACCCAGTCATGTCCCATATCCCCAGCCTGTGTTCCTTGTCACAAAGCTCAGGCCCCTAATTTCAAAAAGATGACTGCTCTACCTTCCTCCACTTTACAGATCCACAGACCAGCAATCTTATCTCCTGCTGCTCAGAGCACCCAAAATGTCTGTACCACAGTCTCACCCTTGAGCCCTGACTACCTCTCAGGGTGGGTGCCTGCCAACCCAGTGCAAAGAAAAGAAGGGAAGGGAATGGGAGAGGAGAGGAGAGGATCTTAGACACACAAAAAATGGAGAGAGAGAGAGAAAGAGAGAGAGAGAGAGGTGCAGTTTTTTGATCTCCCATGCAGAAAGCCTAGACAATGAACTAGACAATGAAGCTCCTTTTTATTTTTTGGTACTGTGGATTGAACCCAGGGGTGTTCTACCTTCTAGCTACATCCCCTATCACTTTTTATTTTGAAACAGGTTTTCGCAAAGTTTCTGAGGCTGACCTTGAACCTGTGGTCTTCCTGTCTCAGCCTCCTAAGTATTGGGATTATAGGTAATCAACACCACTGGTTTGAAGCTCCTTTTAAGATGGCCTACTTCCTGGTCCTCACTGTGTCTGGCGAAGTGCAGGGAATCTCTTCTCAGACATTGGCTTTCTACTTTGACTTGTATCTGCCCACTAGCAGAGTCTGCATTTCTTGAATTTGCCAAGATGTTTTCTTTTAGCTCGTTGGAGGGGAGCTCGCCCTCCTCCAACATGCCACCACATGTCAGGTACTGGAGTCTATTTCTTTGTAAAATTATCTTATTATCCTAAAACTCAAAATTCCTGAGTTTCACCTGGTTGCTGACTCTCGGCTTACATCCCATGGCCCCCATTCCACATTATGCAGCTGCACAACTGTTGGTTGATTTAATCCCCAGGAGAAGCCAATATGTGCTGAATGCCTCTAGTCCGCCATTTCCAGCCCCCTGAATGTTGTTTTAAAATCCCTAAAAATAAACTTCACTTTTATGGGAATTTAAATTGCTCAACAATATGATCCAGGTGTTTTTTAGCCACTGTTTGATTGCTACTGTGTGATCTGAAAGAGAGGTGCGTATTTTGCTGAAATACCAATATAAATGCTTTGGGTGTATGAATAATGCATATCTAGTTCCTACCTGTCTGCTAGAGATAAATGTCTTTTTTGAGACCAGGATTTGGGAAATGATCAGAAGATGTGGGCATTTATAATGAATAAACCTCTTCCCAATTCTGTGCACATCAAGTATGTTTGCTTTTACTTGATCGCTTGCATTTTCTTTGTTAACAAAATAGAGATCACTTCATAGGTAGTAAGACATCCGTCCAGGCAGTTGTGGAGAGAGTTGTTTGTGTCTTGTCTGGATTTAGGCAGAAGGTCCTCAAGGACCTCCTGCTTTTTGTAAGAACACCTCTCACCTTGCATAGTCCTGACCCATCATTGATTAGAATTGGATGAGTCAGAACACAGAAAATGACCAAGAATAAAAGAGCAGGATGAGTCACAGAGGAGTGAGAGGAGGCAAGGTTTGGATAGAAAAGTAGGAAGAGAAAGGAAACTTCCATGTATGGAGTTAGTAATTGCTCTGGGGGTGGGAACTGCTTGGAGACAGAGGCTCACTAGAATCCAATAAGCCGGGTATTATGGTTTGGATCCAAAATGTCACCCAGAGGCTATTTGCTAAAGGCTTTGCTGTCAGCCTGGGTGTTGCAACCGTTAGGAAATGGGGCCTTCTTGGAAGAAGTAGCTCACTGGGGGTGGGCCTTTGAAGTATTTGGGAACTCTGGCTCCTTCCTCTCTGTCTCTCTTTGCTTCTGGCCTCCATGAGGTGAGCAGGTTTTCTCCACCACACCCTTCCTTCCTCCATGATGTTTTGTCTCACCCAGGTCCATAGCAATGGACTCAGCCAACCATAGACTGAAACTTATGAAACCATGAGCCAATATAAATCTTTTCTGCTTTAAGTTGATGTTCTCAGGTATTTTGTCACAGTGACAAAAAGTTGACTAATGCCCTGGGTCTGAAACATCATCTGAAAAAGATCTCATTTTATACAGTCCTGTGAAACTAGAGATGGATCTAACTGTGTTTGGCCATTCATCAGCCTCTTCACCTCCTTCTGTGTTTAGTGAAGTCAGGCTCATAATGAGAAATAAGCCATGATATATTTTTTTTTTTGCAGTACCGGGGATTGAACCCAGGGGCGTTCTACCTCCGCGCTACACCCCCGGCCCTATTTTTTTTATGCTTTATTTTGAAACCGGGTCTCACGAAGTTGTGGAGGGCCTCACTAGGGAGAAAGAGAGAGCTGAGGCTGGCCGCAAACCCGGATCCTCCGGTCTCCGCCTCCCAAAGTACTGGGATTACAAGCGTGCGCCACCATGCCCAGCTAAGCCATGATATTTTGAGCATGAAAAGGGGCAAATTCTAGGAATCAGTTGTTCCCCTTACCCCTGCCCAAAGAGGTATTCACTGAATATTTTTTAGCATACTATGACTTTGAGCCCAGAAGTCTTGAGGGTGTGTGGGCTTTTGTCATTTTAGCTGCTCAATACCTCTTAAATGCTTTTCTTACATTTTGATAAGTTCCTATATTATAGTTCTGTAAGTCTCCCCCAGACTCTTTGCACTATCACGGGTATATGATCTAAGAAGGAGGTGCTGCTTGGAATCCTTTTCCCTGGCATGGTTGGTGGAGTATGGCAGAGGGACTTGGAGAAGCAGGAGTAGTGGGGTGTCTGACCCTGTGGTTGCCTTCTGCATCCCCTATGCTGAAAGAACTTTGCTGTATCCCACTTTCAGGGAACTGATGGAGTGAACTGGCCCTTATTTAGGGCTAAGGAACATCAGAGCGAAGACTCAGCCTGATTCTTTGGCTGTGAGCCAAATATCTTCCTATGATCTTCCTCTTTAGTAAATTATCTCCTGCTTGAAATACCTAGATGGGTTTTGAGGTTTGAAACAAAGAAATTGGTTTAATTCAGCAACGAATTCCTATTTACTACACATCAATGAAACTATAAAGTACTTACAATGTGACATTGTAGAAAAATACGATTTTATGGTATACATTAAAATAATTACTAATGATTAATTATGTTTTTATTTAAAAGTTGGAAATTATAGGAGTATGCATTACTCATGATTCATCACTACTAATATTTAATATTTCTTCTTTTCTATAGTATATATTTAATAAGAGCAAGCACACACTGTTTATAGTACAGAGCATTATACTGCACGGGTAACATTAGCTCTGTGTGTGTGTGTGTGTGTGTGTGTGTGTGTGTGTTTGTTTTTGTTTTGGATACTGAGGATGAAATCCAGGGGTATTCTACCTCTGAGCTATACCCTCAGCCCATTTTTATTTAATTTTTTATTTTGAAACAGGGTCACACTAAATTGCTGAGGCTGGCCTTGAACCTGCAATCCTCCCATCTCAGCCTCCCAAGTACTGGGATTAGAGGTCTCTGACATCAGGCCTGGCTAGCTATATATATTGAACAAGCATTACCTCCATTTGTCTTTCTGAATTAGAATTGAACTAATTTCTCAATTTAGGGATCGTTTATATGAGCAAATATCCCCCATGTACAAGACAATGTTGTAAGTGCTGGAGACACAGCAGCGTCTAGAGACACAGATCATTTTCTTCAAGCAGCATTTGCTTCAAGGAGAGACTTGGACAAGCTATGTTATGAGTAAGTAAATTATAGAGTATGATAAATGCAAAGAAGATGGGAAGTGTGGGGGTGGAGAAGACACTTCAATTCTCAATAGGGTTGTTAGGGAAGGACTTACTGATCATGTGACAATGGAGTCAGTACTTAAAACTGAGGAGCTCACTGGGAAAGAAACTTCCAGGAAGGAGGAAGAGCTAACAGAAAAGCAGATGAGAGGGCCATGGAGGCCAGTGTGGCTGATACGGACTGGGCAAGGGGCAAAGCAGAGTGTAAGAAGGTAAAGGAGATCGGGAGAGCTTGGGTCATTGATGATGTGGGCCACTGCCAAGAGTATGGCTTTTTTTTTTTTTTTGGCATTGGGGATTGAACCCAGGGGACATTCTACCTCTGAGCTACACCACCAGCCATTTTTATTTTTTATTTTGAACAGGGTCTTGCTAAGTTGCTGAGAGTCTTGCTAATTTGCTAAGGCTGGCCCCGAACCTGCTATCGTCTTGTCTCAGCCTCCCAAATACTGAAATTACAGGTGTGTGCCACTGCTCCTGGCTAGGAGTATAGCTTTTATATGGAGTGAAATGGGAGCCGTTAGATTTTTTCAGGCAAAGAGGAAACATGATTTATGTTTAAAGGTATTACTCTTAGAGCTTTAAATGCTATCTTATCTAGACAGACTTGCCAACAAAAACATACAGCTAATTTCTATTTTATAATTCTATTGAAACTATCTTTGTGTATGTTTTTAAAATATAAAAATCGACAAAATAAAACATATAAGAAAAGAGAGATGACTCTGACTTCCTATTCAGAATGTCTTCTGTGAACCAGGAACATCGTTATCTTTTGGAACATGTTTGAAATAGAGACTCTCATTCCCTACCTTAGATCCACTAATTCTGAATCTACCTTTACTAAGACCTCTAGATGACTGGTATGCATAATACAGTTGGAGAAGGTTAAGAGAAAAATCCAGGCGTCAGTGCAGGGTCTCTTACTGTACTCCACATGAGCTTTGATAATTGCATGGACTATGGTAGAATCAGTGGAGATGATGAGAAGAAAAACTGAATGTAGTGTCTGAGAGAATGCACAGCCCAAAATAATTCCACAGGTTTTGGCCAGAGTACACAGAAGGATAGAATTCTCATGAACTCAACAGTTGGAGCATATATAGTCAAATTATGTTTGAGAAGTGTGATGGTTAATTTGATGAGTCAACCTGGAGGGTGTTTTGAGTGTCATCAACATGTAAATTGGTGAACACTGGGTGAAATAGATTGGCTTCCATAATGTGGGTGGACTTCATCCAACCAATTGAAGGTGACAGGGAAACAAAAAGACTCCCCAGGCAAGAGGGGATTGTCCAGCTGACCGCTTCAGACTAGTGTTGCACCCTCAGTCTCCTGGGCCTCTGTTGGGCTGGAACTGTACCACTGGCTCTTCTGGCTCAAGACTGCTGGTCTACACTGCAGATTTGGACTTGTCAGCCTTCATGATTATGCAAGTCAATTCCTTATTCCTATTGGTCCTGTTTTTCTGGAAACCCAGACTGACACAAAGTATTAAATAGTTATTTAAGAATAGACTTGCATAAGTTCCCAATGTGGGTTATACCACCCCCTGGGGGGTACAGAAACAAAATATAAATATGTAAAAATCTGCCAGTGCATCTTTTTATTTGCTCAAAATGGTAGATTTCCAGGGGATGCTGAGGGTTTTTTTTTTTTTTTCTGAAAAGAAGCTGGTGAACGAAATAAGTTTGGGAACCTCTGGCTCAGTTTAAGGAGAGACCCAGTGTAAAGACACAAATTTGAGAATCACCAGCAAAGAATCCAAACTTAAAATCAGGAACTAAACAAAATCTCTAAGGAAGTGAGGTAGATGTAGAGAGGAATCCAGAAAGACTAACCTCTGGAGCCCTCCTATACTAAGAGGCCAGAGTAAAGAAGAAACCAGCAAAGGCTGAGAAGGGGAGGGGAGGAGCAGGGAAGAGTTGGAAAGCCAACTGTGAATCTTTAAAATTTTTTAAAACTATATTATTTTATAGCAGTTTTAGATATCACAGAAAAATTGAGGAGAGAGTAAAGTTCCTAGACACTTCTCACCTCCCACACAGTTTTCCCCTTTTTTTAACACCTTGAATTATTGTAGCACATTTATCACAATCAATGAGTGCATATTGATACACTAATATTGACTGAAGTTTGTAGTTTACATTAGGGTTCATTCTCTATATTGCACAGTTCTGTAGGTTTTAGCAAATCTATAATGCCATGTTCACCATTACAGTTAAATCCAGCATTAAAATTAAATTTTTTAATCACAGATCGATTGCCTAGTATCTGTGTGCCTTTGAGCAGATTAATTTTACTAAGTCTTTCAATTGTGGTGGTTAAATAAGATAACATGGGTGAAAATGCAGGGCATAAATACTGGCACCTATCAAATGTTACTTCCTTTCCATTTTCTTTTGAGTAGAAGCCAGGAGATAGAGCTGAATACTTTGTAGCTTTATTAAAATATAACTTTGCAATTTTGCAATAACTTAAATGTTTCCTAAATAATGTAACTTTTCCCCCCTAAATATAGGGACATGTATCTTCCCCCAAATAACTGTTCTACTGCCACAGTTGTTCCTATTAGGTCCAGATAACCTTTTTGGTTCAGGTTGATAAAGACGCCAAGTCACCAGTTGATTTCTATATGGGTCAGCTAGTTCTGCAATAAGAAAAATGGTTACATTGCCACAAACAACGCATCTCACTAACCCTGGCCATCCATCTCTCAGAGAGACTGAAAGAGGCCCCAGCCAAGGGCACAGGCTTCCCAGTGTTTTCTCATCCTTTCCCAAGAAACCACACATGCTACACAAAGATTTCAAGCAGTAGAATGCTCTTAAGTGAAAGCCATTTCCATATAGAGTTTTTGGTAGAAAGAGTTTTAACATTACATTGGAGGTTAATTAAATAACCTTTAAAGATTCTTTCAATGCGATACCAATAAACTTTATTTAAAATCTAGAAGATAAGTTTGAGATTCTGGGGGTCAGAGAACTGTACTGTTAAGGGAGAAAAGAATTGATCACTGAAAATAAATCTATTTGAAAACTTGAAGTTTTGTTGGACTTGACAAAGCAAAAATAAAGAGAGTAATTCTCTAGGGTCTATTAAAAGGAGATTTTTGTTTGGCTTGGTTCTGGAAGTTGTAATCATTCTTTGTGTCATAGAACCAAAATCTGTTGTGGTGAGAAACACAGTATTTGGGGAAAAGACCTAGTTTATAGAATGATGTAGCTAATGATTGGGCTGAGCTCAACTGGGCTGATTCAATAATACAGAAGATGGAAAAAATTTTTAATTAGCTTTTCTGTAAAATGATTGATTGTAACTTGTCATTTTGAATTTGAAGTGGAAGTCTGATAATAGGTGCTAGGCCTCAAATTGGCCGCACATCCTGGCAGGGATGTGGAGTTAACTAAGAGTGAGCATGTTGTAATGGTGGCATTAAGAGCTCAGAATAGACAAGTGTATTGTGTCCTCCAGACACAATATTGCTGGTCTACAAGGGTTCTGGAGACAACAGGGTTTGGGGAGAATTAGAATTGAACAAAGGAGGGTTTAGTGGCAAAGATTTCACAACAATATGGATTAGAGTTTCAGATTAAAAATGAGAAAAGATGTCAGGTGAGGGTAGTCAGGTCAAGGGCAATGTAAGTAGGTAAATCAAGGCCAAAGAATTGGCAGAGATCAAGACAAGATGCTCTGGCTGAACCAGGTTGTTTCGTTTTGACTGATTGGCAAGGTTTGCAGGGTAGAGCCCTCTACCAAGAAATGCTCCGTAGCCCTCATGTAATTATGTTTCCATTTACTTAGTCATTCATGTAACACCGTCCTGAGTTTTGGTATATAGGAGTACTGCCATCTGAATCTACTTAAGATATTTGCATACAAAGACTAACTTTTTAAAAACCTTAATCTGTTTTAAAATGAAAATTTAGTGTGTTTCCCTCCACTCCCCTCCCAACTCCTTCAGTTAGGTCACCTTCTTTGTCCATCTAAAGATTTCTTCTTCTTCTTCCCTTCTGAGTCCCATTCTATCTAGCTCCCACAGATTAGGGGGAACATCCGGTTTTTTACTCTTAGTGACTTACTAATGTCACTTAGCATGATGTTCTCTAGTTCTCTCCACATCCCTGCAAATGATGTGATTTTGTTCTTCTTTGTGGCTGCGTAAAATTCCATTGTGTACATATCCCATAGTTTTGTGATCCATTCGTCTGTTGATGGACACCTTGGCTGGTTCCAAAGTTTGGCAATTGTGAATTGTGCTGCTATAAACATAGATACACATGCATTAGTCTGGTAGTTGGGTTTTAGTTCTTTGGGGTAGATGCCTAGAAGTGGTATTGCTGGGTCATACGATAGGTTTATTCCCATTCTTCTGAGGATCCTCCACACTGTTTTCCAAAGCGGTTGCACTAATTTGCAATTCCACCAACAGTGTAGTAGAGTTCCTACTTCTCCACATCCTCACCAGCATTTGTTGTTGTTTGTGTTTTTAATGATTGCCATTCTAATTGGGGTTAGGTGAAATCTCAGGGTAGTTTTGATTTGCATCTCT
>PVJS01032232.1:0-22912 GCA_004027185.1 Glis glis | reverse complement strand
TGTGGAGATTCCTCAGAAAACTGGGAATGGATCCACCATATGATCTGGCTATACCACTACTAGGTATCATACCAATGGGATTGAATCTAGAAAACAACAGTAATATATGCATACCCATGTTCATAGCAGCACAATTCACAGTGGCCAAATTATGGAACCAACCTAGATGTCCATCAACAGATGAATGGATTACAAAATTTATGGGAAATACACACAATGGAATTCTACTCAGCAATAAAGAAGAACAAAATAACAGCATTTGCAAGAAAATGGAAAGATCTGGAGAACATTATGTTAAGTGAGATTAGCCAAACACAAAAAAAGAAGGGACATATGTTTTCATTAATATGCACAACTTAGGGAGTAGTGGGGACACAAAAGGGACTCCAATGACAATGGAGAACCCTCAGTGGTGCAAGGGAAGGGGTACAAGGGAAGGGGAAGGGTAAGAAAGAAGGGAATCTATGGAATTACTGTCATAAACAATGTGTATATATGAGATTATACCAACATCATTCTCAGTGCTACATGTGGGGGGGAGGCGGGGGGGGAGGGACACAAAGAGCTGTGTGCATTTATGTTAACACCAAATTGATACTCATTGTGATGTGAGACTACAATGCACAAATAAAAACATAAAAAAATAAAAAATATATAAATAAAAAAAAGAAAACAAGGGCTTGAATCAATAACCTATGCTTCCATCTTAAGAAAGAAGAAAAAGAAGAGCAAAATAACCAAAAGCAATTTTACAAAAGGAAAAAATTGAAATAAAAATAGAAAAAAATCTATGAGACCAAAATCTAAATCTTTAAAAAGTTTAACTGGACGTGGTGGTGTGCACCTACAATCCCAGTACTTGGGAGGCTGAGAAAGGAGGATCGCAGGTTCAAGGCCAGACCCAGCAACTTAGTGAGGCCCTCCGCAACTTAGTGAGACCCTGTTTCAAAATAAAATATAAAATAGGGCTGGGGATGTACCTCAGAGGTAGAACGCCCCTGGGTTCAATCCCCTGTACCAAAAAAGAAAAAAGTTTAATGAAATTGAATAAATTTCTTGCTAGAGTGATCAAGACAAAATGAAAGAAGCCACAGATTATTTATACCAGTAATGAAAAGGGGATAAAACTAGAGATCTTATAGATACCATGGTTCCCCCCTTATCCATAGCAGATGTTAGGGTTTGGCTATGGAATGGCCACTGGGAAACCTCATGTGTTGATACAGCAATGTCTGGAGGTGAAATAATTGAATCACGAGGGCTTAATCTATTCAACAGATTAATAATGTGACTGAATTTACTGGGTGGTAACTGTAGGCAAGTGGAGCATGGATAGAGGAGGTAGGCCACTGGGGATGTGGCCATGGAGACTAGATCTATCCCTGGTCCCTTCCTCTGTCTCTCTCTGCTTCCCAGCTGCCATGAGCTGAGCAGCTTTCCTCCACCAGTCTGCTGTCATGGTGTTTCTGCCTTGGAGCAGGCCAACCATGGACTGAACCTCTAAAACCATGAGCCAAATAAACCTTTCCTTCTCCCTCCTCTAAGTAGTTCTTGTCAGGTATTCTGGTCACAGCAACAAAAAAGCTAACATAGCAGGTATGTTTCAAGATACCCCCCCACACACCAGTGGATGCCTCAAACCACAGACAGTATCAAATATACACAGTTTTTTCAAATATCTACATACACAACTTTAATGCTTTTTCCATCTAAACTAAGCACTTATCATGTACTATGGTAGTTAAGTTTTGCAGTTTGAGGTGTGACAGCAAAATTAGCATGGATTTGTTCCCTTTTTCACAAGAAGATTTGCTTTTACCATAAATCTTAACAACATCAGCATATAATTTTTTTTTTTTTGCATGTGTGTTACTGGGCGTTGAACCCAAGGTGCTCTACCACTAAGCTACATGCCCTGCCTCCTTTTTTTTTTTTAATTTTTGAGACAGGGTCTTACTAAGTTGCCAAGGCTAATGTCAAACTTGTGATCCTCTTGCCTCAGTCTCCCAAGTAACTGGGATTTCAGGAATGTGCCACCATTTCTAGCCTATTTTTTATTCTTTATTAAGTTGGAAACTTTTACCTTCTCACTTAAAGGAAGAACTTTCGGGCTTCTCTTTGACATATCCAAATTGCCAGATCACTACTCTTATGCTCTGGGGCCACTATTAGATAAAATAAGTGTTACATGGACATAAGCACTGCAATGCTGTGAATTGACCTAACAACCAAGATAGCGATGAAGTAATGAACAGGAGGGTATCATATACAGTACAGATAGACTGGACAAAGGGATGATTCATGTCCTCAGGGGAACAGAGCAGGATGACATGAGATTTCATCATGCTACTCAGAACAGTATATTGAAAGCAGTAAACTTACAAATTGTTTATATCTGGAATTTTCCATTTAACATTTTCAATCCATGGTTGATCACTAGAAACTGAAACCACAGAAAGCAAAGCCACAGATAAGGGGGGACTACTGTGTTAAAAGGACAACTTTATGGCAATAAGTTCCACCACTTAGATAAAATATACCAATTCACTGAAATTTTGAAGACAACTACTAAGTTCACTCAAGAAGAAATTAGTTAACAAGAATAGCTCTTGATGCATTAAGAAAATTTAACTCATAATGTAAAACTTTCCCATGAAGAAAGTTCCATGACAAATGACTTCCTTGGTGAACTCTACCACAAACACTTAAGGAGGACATCATACCACTAGTACACTGACTCTTCCAGAAATAAATGAGGAGAAAACACTTCCCAATTCATTTTATGAGGCTGACATTACCCTAAAACAAAAATCAAATAAAAGAAAAACTAAAGAAAAGTAAACGATAGACCATTATCCCTCCTGAACTTAGGTGGAAAATACCGTAAGTAAATCTACCAATATATAAAAAAGAATATATACCATGACCAAGTAGCATTCATCCCAGAAATGATATGCTGGTTCAACAGATGAGAAAAATTCATCAGTGTAATTCACTGTATTGAAAACCAAAAAAAAGGTCATCTTAACCGATGCATTAAAAAAAAAAAAGCATTTAACACCCCCCCCAAGTCATTCATGATTCAAAATGCTCAGAAAATTAGGAACAGGAAGGAACATCCTTAACCTAGGACACAAATCTATGAGAAATCTAGAGCTGACATCATAAATAATCATGAAAGACTAAATGCTTTCCCTTAAGATGAAGAACAAGGAAGAGTGTCTGCTCTCCCCACTCCTATTCAACATTGTACTGCATTTGTACTGTTTTGCTAGAACGATGATGAAAGAAAAAGAAATAAAAGCCTAGAGATAAAACAAAAGGAGGAACAAAACTATCTTTTTTTCACAAATAACACTATTGTCTATACAGAAAATTCCAAATGACCTAATACTAACATTAGTATGTGAATTAATTTAGAAAAATTGCAGCATACAAGGCTAACACACAAATTCAATTATCTTTCTATATGGTAGCAATTAATAATTAGAAATAAATTAACAAAAAGTAGCAATTATATTAGCATTAAAAAAGAAATAGGATAAGCAAAATAAATATTTGTGTGCTTAAAAACACAAAACAGTGAAAATTAAAGACCTCAATATATGAAAATATATCTTTTTCAAAGATCAGATCAACCAATATTGAGATGTCAATAAATTAATTTATTGAGTTAATGTAAATTCCAATTAAAATCCCAGCAGGCTTTTTAATGACAACTGATAATTTGATTCTAATTTATATAAAAATGTGAAGAACCTAGAATGTTCAAAACAACTTTTAGAAAGAAGAACAAAGTTGTACCTGATTTTAAGAACTTCACAATAATAATCAAAACATTGTGATTCTGGCATAAGGATAAACATAAACATCAATGGAACAAAAGGGACAGTCCAGAAACAAATCTACATATTTATGGGCAATTGATTTTCAACCAAAATACCAGGATAATTCAATAGAGAAAGAACTGCCTTTGCAACAAATGGTGCTGGAACAACTGGTAATCTGTATGCAACTCCCCCACACCCTCAAAAAAACTCTCAACCCTCAACTCATACCTCATATCTTACACAAAAATCAGTAGACCTAAATGCAAAAATATAAAACTTTTCTGGAGGAAAACATAGGAGAAACTCTTTGGGACCCTTTATTAGACCAGGTGTTGGAACACTTACTCTGCAAAGGGCTAGAAAGCAAGTATTTTAGGCTTTGTGAGCCATATGGCCTCTGTAGCAACTACTCAACTGCCATCGTAACATGAGAGCAGACAATATGTAAGAATTTAGCTGTGTTCAAATAACACTTTATTTACAAAAACAAGTACTGGGCTAAATCAGGTCATAGTTAGCCAACCTCTGGCTTAAATGAAGAGATTTTAGACATGACACAAAACCCACAAACCATTAAAAAATTGATAACAATTTATCAAAAACTTAAACTTCTCTTCAAAAGACAGTGTTATGATCCCAGTACTTGGGAGGCCGAGACCGGAGGATCCGGGTTCGGAGCCAGCCTCAGCTACTTAGTGAGGCCCTCTGCAACTTCATGAGACCCGGTTTCAAAATAAAGTATAAAAAATAGGGCCGGGGGTATAGTTCGGAGGTAGAACGCCCCTGGGTTCCATCCCTGGTACTGCAAAAAAAAAAAAAAAAAGACAGTGTTATGAAAATATAAAAATGAGCCACAAACCTGGATAAAATATTTGTAAAACATATCTGATAAAGAACTTGTTTGCAGAATATTAAGAATTCTTCAAAACAACAAGAAAATAAGCAATCCAATAAAAATAAGGGGCAAAAGAGTTGGACACTGCAAAACTGACAACTCTAATAAGCAGTCTAGTTACTCAGTACATACTAAAATCTTTCCTACTGGTCTCCTGGCTCCCTGAAGCTGGCCCGCTCCTGTCTGAATGGAGCATTCAGTGTTCTTCCTTACACAAAAAGACATCCAGAAATGAAATATAGTAGTCACCCCCCTTACCTGTGGTTTTGCTTTCCACAGTTTTAGTTACCTGTGGTCAACCACAGTTCAAAAATATTAAATGGAAAATTCCAAAAATAATTCATAAGTTTTAAATTGTGCACCATTCTAAGCAGTGCAATGAAATCCTGTGCCATCCCACTCCAAAAAGAAGCAGATGCTCCTCCTTCAGGTATCCTCAGAAGGTCAGCAATTGCCTAATGCTACCTCACAATGCCTACATAATTCTCCCCACCTTATCTCATCGCATAGGTACTGTATCATCACAAGAAGTGTGAGAATGGTATAACGTGTTTTGAGAGATACTACAGATCATTTATCTAACTTTTATTACACTAAATAATTTTATTATTATTATTGTTAATCTTTTATTATGCTCAATTAATAAATTAAACATTATCACAGTTATGTATGTATAGGAAAAACATAGGCTATCTAGGGCTGCAGTTTCAGGCATCCACTGAGTGGGGGGTCTTGAATAAGGAATGACTACAATAAAACTATCAACATTTTTTAAGTTAATTTTTAAGGTAGGTAGTACATGCACCTGATAGCAACTGTACAAAAGAATTATGATAGAAAATTTACTCCAGTGATCTAACTCCCTGCCCTGTTTACTGTGTATTCACAATTATCCCATGCATATACAAGCATATGCATATTTTTTCAATGAAAGTGGTGGCATAGTATAGACTGTTTTGCATTAAATTTTTACTTAATGTGTTTGGGAGCTCATTTCATATAATTTCTTATAGAATTCCCTCATCCTCTCAACAACTTCATGATATTGTATGAACACATCATAATTTAATCAGTTGCTCGCTGATAATATTGTTTCCAATATTTTACCACTACTGTCAATGCTATATCTGTGTACTCACGAAATAGAATTACTCGGTCAAAGAGTTTCTGCATTTTAAATCATGATAGCCTTTGCTAGGCTGCGCCCCACATAATTTATCAGGGCTTTTTAAAAAAATGGAATGAATCAGTAAACTTTCCAGATCAGAGAAACTAAGATGAAGTAGCAAATTCTCATAACACAGCCCCAATTACTAAATAAAGATGTTCTGGAAGATTTTCACTAAGCCATCCAAGACAGTTATTAATCCAAGAGAAATTTATAGTGAGTGACAACAAGAGTTTTAGCAGGGCCTCCCATTATCCTAAAATCTTTTCTTTTAAATTAAGATAATAATTTTTATTTAACTTTTATAACCTAATTTCTTTTTCTTCTTCTTTTTTTTTTTTCTTTTTTGGCAGTACTAGAGATTGAACCAAGGGCCTTGTGCATGCTAGGCAAGCACACTACCACTGAGCTATGTCCCCTTCCAGTTTTCCTTTCTAATTTCTAAGAGGACTTGAATTGGCTACAAGTTAAAATACAAGGCAAAGGAGATTAATGAAAACTATGTAAATAAAATTAAAAGATTAGATACTGTGGTAGATGGTATGGTCACACACTATCATCCAAAGGTAGCTGCCATCAAGTGACTTGCTCTGACCAGTAGAATGTGGTGGAAGTGATATTGAACCTCAGAGACCAGCGAAACTGGTAGCTTCCCCTTTCTCCCTTTTGGAAGCCAGAACCATGTAAGAAATCCAAATACCCTAATCCCACAATGCTGTGGAGAAGCCATATGGAGTTACACCAAAGGAGAATCAAAAGGAAGTGTGACGGAAGCCTCGATTGACCAGCCCAGACCAGCTACCAGCTGAGTGGTGAGTGAGCGACGCCAACTGATGCCACGCAGAGCAGAAGAATCCCCAGCTGCGCCCTGCCCAAACACCTGATCCACAGAATTGCAAAAATAAGAAATCAGCATTCTAAGCCACAAGGTTTTGGGTGACTTATTATATGGCAATAGGAACTGAAACTGATATTATCAAGCTAATGATACCAGCATCTTACAAACACGGAGTCAAATTTGGGTCCATGTTTTCCACGGTATAAGTTTTCATTTCTTGATAAGAAGAAAACATGTACATTTTGTATTTGAACTGTATGAACCTGTACAAAGAACAATGAACCTAATGGAATATCATTTCAAATACAATTTTAGAAAATGTACATCATTCAAGTGATGTTTCTTGCAGACTGAGTCTATAGAGAGAGATGACATATCATTAAATCAGGACTGAGCGCAGGCATTTTCATATTGGGGAGACCAAGATGACATGATCTTGATATTTTTGTTCTCTGAAGACTTAATATGAGAAACTAGATGAATGCATAATTAATATTCATTAGACTGTCTTTCTCATATCTGATGTTTTAAATGAGCTTTTGATAGACACTAAATAGCTGTCAGTTTCTGATCAAATCCAATTTAGAAAACATAGAATAAATATTCTATAAAGTTGGTTAAAGTTAGAGCCATATACATCAAGAACCCAAAAGTCTACCTCTCCCCTAGCACTGCCCCCACTAACATCACTGACATTCTTTAATCCTATATCCCATGAAAATACCTTGGTCCTTGACTTAGTTGATCTTAAACAGCACCTATTCAAATAACCACTCCCTCTCACTCACGGAGTGTAGCACATACTCAAGGGGTAGGACTTAAGCTCTTCCTCCTTGGGGGGAAAAGTACCTGCACAAATAACCGTGATCATTTGTTTATTCAGTCATTTAATCAGTATGGACTCAGGAATATTTACTTTTTGCCTGGTTTAAATCTAATAGTATGTTATTTATTTTGTTGCTAAAATTGTCCCAGCTTTGGTTTGGTCACTAGGTACTCTTTCAGATTGCCTCCTGTATCCTTTTGCCAAGCCCCCCATCCTTTTGGATTTTGAGTATTTTCTTACTTTCTGGCACTGTACAATATTCCAGACTCATCTTGTGTATTCCCTGCCCCAACCCTAGAGTCAGCCATTTTCCAGAGAACCTTAGTTCTTTTTACTGGAGAATGGTATTAGCAACAGAAATCTGGGTACATGGAGTACTCATACTACTGGGTACCACTGCTTCTATGCCCCCCTGGAGGATAGAGCTAGGAAATAAATACATGTATATGAGGCCATGCATGCATATATGTAATTATTTCTGTATGTCTAACTTTATTAAGCTGATGTCTCTAACTCTAACCCAGTAACACATGGTTCATGCTAGCCATCCCCTTACCCATGGTTACCTGTAACCTCACTACCCAAAACTGAGAAATCTGACTCCCACCATTTGCCTCTCCTTTACTGATTTCTTAATCCCAATATACATGCATAATGATTTCAGAATTATTAGCCTACACCCTCCTGAATTTCTGTCCTACTTTTTTCTTTTGAAAGTCTTATTAGCAGAATCCTCACTTTAGATATACATGTTCCTAAGATCTTTGACCTGGAGGGTCTCTCTGCAGTCTACTGGGTGATCTTTCATATTCCTAACTTTAGATACTTTTCAAATCAGTTTCTACAACCCAGGTATCTCTTCTAAACTTCAAACGCACTTATCTATCAACTAGATCTCAACTTAGGTGTCCTATAAGCAACCCAAACTGAACTCTTCATCCTTCCCTAACCTCTTTCAGGGTTCACTAACTGAATGGCATCATCATCACCTACCTAGCTAGCTTCACAAGCAAGAAATTCAAAATCAGTTCCATCTTTGTCCCTCCATATCTCCCTAAACATCCAACCAGTAAAACCTAAATCCTTCTTAAGTCCATCTCCTTCTCTCCAACATTATATCCTAATGGAGCCAGCCTAATGTCATCTCTGACCTAAAAATATTTATTATTAGAACAAATTAATAAACAAAATAATCCCCTAATTGATCTTCCTTCCTTCAATTTTACCTGGCTGTGTGATCATACTACAGCTTGTGTGATCTTTCAAAAAGAAAAAAAAAAACACAGAAGCTGGGTGTGGTGGCGCACATTTGTAATCCCAGTACTTCGGAGGCTGAGACCGGAGGATTCAGATTCGTGGCCAGCCTCAGCTACTTAGTGAGGCCCTCCGCAACTTCGTGAGATCCGGTTTCAAAATAAAGGATAAAAAACAGGGCTGGGGGTGTAGCTTGGAGGTAGAATGCCCCTGAGTTCTATCCCTAGTACCGCAAAAAAAAAAAAAACCAGACCCTATCACTTCTTCATTATTAAAATCTTTCAATAGCTCCCCATTCCTCTCAGGATCCTCTGACCCAGCTTGGAGTTCTGTGTGATACTGTCTCTAGTTATGTCTCCAGTGTCACCTGTTTCTTTCTCTCACTTTATACCCTCTGTGATCAACCAATCTGAAATCTCACTTTCTCTCTCCTATGTTCTAGTCTCAACTCAGATGTTCCTTGTTCAGAAAGCCAACTCTGTGTCCTCCCAATCTGGATTAAAAGCTCCTGCTCTATGCTTACGTGCTACCATGCAGTCCACCCACTGAAGCATCCATCATACTGCCCTCCAACTACCTGGTTATACTGTACCCAACACTAAACTGTTAAGCTCCACCAGGGCAAAAATCACACTATTTCATCTATCACTGTATCCTCAGAGCCTAGCACTCTCCCTGGCACACAGATAGAATATAATAAATGCTTAGAATAAATTCTCTTGAGTTTCTACTTTTGTTTTACCTGTGGCTTAGGTTTAATGGACATTTTATAGGTACTCAAAATGAAATCTCTTCAATAAGGTACAAAGTTTACTATTAATGCTTTAAAACAAGTTTACTAATTATATATTCTAAAGAGTATTTCCTTGGACACTTTATTCAGAAAAGGTGCAAAGCTAGTAAAATTTCTGAAACCTCATCTGTCTGGAAATGCTTCTTTTACCTTTGTACATGAATGACAGTGTAGCTAGGTATAAAACTCTGAGATCACATCCTTTTTGCTCACAATCTTTTAGAGAAACCAATGTCACCTATAATAGTTCCCAAAGTCCAACCTCAGAACCAACATTACTTGGTAATGAAGTTTCACTAGTCCTCAGTATAATCAAAGAGGTGACAGTGTTATTTAAACTAAAGCAAACATTATTTGTTTTATATTTTATATCTTTGTTTAGCAACAGAAGGGAGGAAGAAAGGAAGGAAGGAAATTGATAATATCACCCAATCTTACTAGTCCATAAACACAAAGGTCTGAAATTTCTGATCCAGCATTTTTCATGAAACAGAAGACTGGAGTCAAACTAATCTGATTATCTTTCTTTAGAAACCATTCAGTTTTCCCCCCAGAGTACTTGTAAAATTTTCTTTTATCCTTGAACATCAGTGACATCAGTAGTATATTCACTAATCTTGTTTATTTGATGAGTTCTTATAAAAGTATAACTCTTCAGCTTAGCAATATTTTCAATATTTTCTTTGGGTATTTCTTAAAGACTTATACATCACTTCTGCTTTTTCCTTCTAGAACCTTCAACTTATATACACCAGATCTCTTGGATCTGGCTACTGTGTCTGGTTATCCTTCTTGTCATGATCTCCATCTCTATTTTCCCATAATCTTGGAACAGTATTTGAACTAATTTTCTAATTCACTAGTATTACTTCCTGGAGTACCAATCTACTTTCCACTGTTATTATTTATTTTAGTTCCACATTAATGATTTTGTTTTCCAAAAGCATTTCCTGTTCGCAGAATGCCCCTTTTTAGTAACAAGCCCGTCTTAAATTTCACTGAGTCAAAGAATTCGATTTTTTACATCTGGTACAGTATCATAACTATTTCACAGGTAGCCATCTTCTCTGAAAACTCAAGTTATTCGTTCTTTTGAACTATTGAGTCTTCTTATCTCCTATTATCTTTCTATTTGCTCACACCTAAAAAAAGAGAGACAGCAATGTTCTTTCAAAATAAGCTGAGAAAAACTCTCTCAAAGATTATTCAGATCCATGTTAAAATTGTTTTCAAAAATTCTCCCCTTTAGGTCAAACTTGGAGACCCCAAACCAGCTGGTTCCACGACCTCTTCTCCATCTGCAAAGAAAAGGCTGCTGAGGCTAGCCTGGTAAATCGCCTTGCTCCAGTCAGTGGACCGGCTTGCTGTATCAGTAAGGATTAGATTCAGTTCACATGAAAAATACCTGTAATTTATAGAAAAGAGAGGTTTGTTTTTCTCTCTCATAAGAGATCTAGAGGAAGGTAATTCAGGATGAACTGGCAGCTGTATAGGTCCCAAGAACCCCTGCTCTTTCTACTTTTTCTCTCTGCCAGCCTTGCCCCCAGTGTCAATGTTCAAAGTCATCTCATGGCCAAAAGATGATTGCTGCTACGCCAGAAATCACATCTGTGTCCTAGGCAGAAGAAAGGAGGAAGGGACAAGAGCTTCTCTGCGGCTTCCCGGATGCATCCATCTCCTTTAAACAGCTTTCCTAGAAGCCCTGCCCAAAGACTTCTGTTTACAGACACTTGGAAATGTCATTTTACAGCTGGGCTCAGTGATATGCCCACAATATAGCAGTTTTGTTACCAAGAAAGAAAAGGAGAATTGATACCAGGTAGGCAACCAGCAGTCTCTACCCCATCGTTTTTCTCCCTCTCCTGAACAAGGCTCTAGTTTGCCAATGTTCCTCTTAATTATGGTAGTCAGAATTAAAATCAAACATATTACATATATTCTCCCTTGGGTAGAATAGTTCATTCTTCCTGTAGTCAGGACAGAAAACTTAATGCATTTTAAGGTTGCCCAAAATTTTCCCTTAAGTCAAATCAAGCTTCTAATTATTTAAAACACACATTTTGTTTTTCCTGTGTAACCCAAGGCCTCGTGCATGCTAGGCAAATGCTCTACCATTGAGCAACATATTCACCCACCACACTTCTTTTTCTCTCAAGAATTATTCCAAAAGAGGACTCCTCCATCCTGTTTGTATAATTGATTTTCAAGGACTCTTAATTGAGCATCTTTAGTATGACTTTGTGGTCAAGTTGAGGACACAAAAAGACATATATAGTCCTGGACCTTGCAAGACTTGTGGTATCAAGTAGCTAAGGAGAAATCGATGGACTAGACTGCAAGATATTACATGAAACTTTCCTGATAGGGAAAAGAGAAAATAAGTGCTAAAAAAGGTAGTACTCATTGAGGCCATATATTTGATTAAGTGCGAAATAGTAGGTAAAAAGTTATAGAGAAAACACCTAGCTGGGCATGGTGGCACATGCTTGTAATCCCTGTACTTGGGAAGCTGAGACAGGAGGACTGCAGGTTCGCAGTCAGCCTCAGCAACTTAGTGAGGCCCTCTGCAATTTAGACCCTGTTTCCAAATAAAAAATAAAAGTAAGGCTGGGGATGTAGCCTGGAGGTAGAATGTCCCTGGCTCAATCTCCAGTACCACAAAAGAGAGAGAGAGAGAAGTGGGGAGGGAGGGAGGGAGGGAGGGAGGGAGGGAGACAGACAGACAGACAGACAGACCTGACAATGTCTGTAGGAAAAGAGAAAGAAACTAGTAGAAAAGGACAGAGGCCAGAGAAAAAAATAGGGTAAACAAGCCAGGCAAGGATGCTTGTAATCCCAGTACTTGGAAGGCTGAGATGGGAGGATGGGAGGTTCAAAGCCAGTGCACAGTAACTTGGAGAGACCATGTTTCAAAATAAAACAGAGCTGGGAGTGTAGCTCAGAGGTAGAACACTCCTAGGTTCAATCCCAAGTACCACACACAAAAAATAGGACTAATGGACATTAGTCCATTGTCCCCTTCAACCCCACATCTCACCCCTATATCCCAACTCTCACAGATCTCACACCTCTACAAAGTTAGGAACCCACAGAATATGCCCAGTCTCCACCAGCTTATCTTCCATTTATTCCCCAATGCACTGCGATTTGGTTTAGCCCCGCCACTCCATGGAAACTATTCTGCTTTGGTCACCTCTTAGTTTCCAAATCACGGCTCAGCCCTTATCTACTCCGTGGTGATCTGGTGCTGCCCGCCACTCCCCGCCTCTCCAGTTTCCTTGCCATCACTCTTGGTTCACCTCTCAGTCTTCCAACCGTTCTTCCCTCCCTTGCCTGTGCTGGCTTCTCTTCCTCCATACACCTCTCAAAGGGTAACCGTCATTCTATTTCACAGTCTATTCATTTTCCTGAACTAACCTCACCCACGAACATGAGATCAACCACCATTATCACTCATATGACTTCCAAGCCCCCAAATCTGCACTCCAAATCCATAAATCCACAAGCCTAACAGACTGCACTTTTCTGCTTGGCTGCCTTACAGGCACCCTAATCTCAACATGCCCACGTGAGATGACAGTACCCTCTTTTCTCACCTCAAGAACTGCTTTCACTCTTGAATTTGCTACTATGGTTTCAGGCAATATTATCTCTCCACTCAATCAGTCAAGAAACCTAGAAATATTCTAGGATCCCCCTTTTCTCATTCCCACACCCAACCAGTCTTCTTAATTCCACATTTCTAACATTTCTGGTATTTGGTTCCTCAGCTCTATCCCTACTGCTACTACCTTAGCTCAGGATCTCATTCTATCACTGGCTCACCGGCCAGTCCTCCCTGCCACAAATAACGCATAGTTCTTTATTTTTTTATTTATTTATTTTTTTTTTTTTTTGCGGTACCAGGGATTGAACCCAGGGGCATTCTACCTCTGAGTTACACCCCCGGCCCTATTTTATTTTTTATAATTTATTTTGAAACCGGGTCTCACAAAGTTGCAGAGGGCCTCACTAAGTAGCTGAGGCTGGCCGTGAACCCGGATCCTCCGGTCTCAGCCTCCCAAGTACTGGGATTACAAGTGTGCGCCACCACGCCCGGCAATAACGCATAGTTCTAATCCACGCACCTTGGCACCAAAAAGATCCTTCCATTTCACCAACTGTGTTTTTCATTCCCCAGGTCTCTAATGGACTCTTTTTAATAAATGCCTGCTCTTGTTTTATAACTACTTGTCTTTGATAAGGACATAAATAAGTCCCTATTTGTCTAAAGTATTAGCTACATTTATTTTAGAACCCTTGTTCTAGTAATTTTTTACTAGACCCTGAATTCTTCTGTCTGTTGATTCTCTTTTATGGTATTGGTTTTCCTGAAACATTTGGAGATTCTTATCTTTGTACTCAGGATTCTGTTACACTCTGCTGGCTTTTGATACAGCTCTGTCTGGGAGTGGCAGTCATCTCATACTGCTCTCAGTAGGAGTGGAGGGGAACAGAACATACCACCAGACGGGTCCTCAGTGCCTGGTCTTTTGGGGAGGAGTATAGCCAGTTAGCCTGGGTGCTTCCCAGGACAGCAGACTCGGGCTCCTCATGCACTTCTCACATGGAAACAGACCTGCCTGGACCTAGTTGGTGTTCCAACGCACAGAAACCAGAGCTGCCCGGCCGCTGGCACTGCAGCACTGCTAACAATCACCCTATTGATTACTCTGGGACCCTTCCATATCCCACCTCTGGATGTATTACCCATGGGACCTACCTATTTTCAGAAATTCTTCATAGTTTCTGATTTACCAAGAGTTCTCTTTCTTGTATCTATACTGGGCTACGTTTTTTTTCCCCCTATTATTTGTATGGGTTTGGTGAAGAAAGGAAAAAAAAATCTAAAAAAAGGGGTAGTGAATGTTTCTGCCTTCTTGAAATTGGTCAGAATAACTTTTCTAAAATGCAAATCATATCATGAATGTCTCTTTCTCAGCCACCCTTCAGTGGCTCCTGATTTCCTACAGACTGTAAATGCCTTAACATCACAGTCCCGTTCTCCACACTCTGACAGATGACTTCCCAGGCCCCCTGTCCACACACTCGCCCTCATGGTCCAGCTGTGACTAACTACTTATGACTGGCCACACATGACATACTTTGTTTCAGACCTTCGTACCTTTGCATTTGTCATTCCTTTTTGTCTCTAGTCCTTCTTTCCCAGCCTGACTCTTTGTAGTTTTCTAGGCATCCTTTAAAACCCAGTTTCAAAAGGATGGGAAGGGATGCATACCAAGGGACTAACAGTGGTGGGTTTTTATGATTTTTGCTTACCTATACCTCCTAATTTTTATAATTTAATAAGGATTGAACCCAGGGACATCCTGCCTCGAGCTACACCCCCAGCCCTACTTTATTTTTTATTTTGAAACAGGGTTTCGCTAAGTTGCTGAGGGTCTTAAGTTGTTAAGACCAGCCTCAAACCTGCAATCCTGTTTCAGCCTCCCAAATATTGGGATTATAGGTATGCACCACCATGCCTGGTTAGAACATATTTCTTATTGGGGGAAATATTTTTTAATTTTAAAATTCTGCTTAGCGTCCCTTCCTCTGTAAACTTACTTGACTAGTCAGAAAAGGTGCATTTCCTCTTTGTGTCACCAGGCTGCCATGTTACACCCCTTTTTATTATCTTATTTTGAGATTTTTTTCTTCCCCTACTAGACTGTAATCTCTTTGAGGACAGTCTATGTCTTCTCTATCTTTCTCATCCCAGGAGCTAAAAGAATCGGAAATCTTGGTACCAAATGAATGTTTGATGAATAAATGATAAAAATCAACAAAGCTGTAGGAGTTAGGAAGTGGCAGTTTCAAGCTCATGTAAACTTATCTTGTAAAGCCATTTAACTTTTCTTTGAAGGAAGAAAGTATATAGATATTTAGAGGTAGCAAGAAACACACAATCATTATGCAGTTATATATCTTTAAGTTGGAAAAGACTTAAAAAGAGCAACACAGCTGGGCATAATGGCACATACCTGCAATCCCAATACTCGGGAGGCTGAGACAGGAGTATCGTAGTTTTCAACTGAAAAAGTCTACCCCAGTCACTCTAAGTAGTCTTGCACTGAAACAGGATGCTATAAGATTTTCCCCCTTTGTGGTACTGGGTATTGAACCCAGGGGTGCTCTCCCACTGGCCTACACCCTCAACACTTTTGATATTTTATTTTGGACAGGGTCTTTCTAAGTTGCCCCAGCTGGCCTCCGACTTGCGATCCTCCTATCTCAGCCTCCCAAATACTTGGATTGTAGGAGTGCACCACAACACCCAGCATAAGATTATTTTTTATTATGAGGCTATAACACTGCCAATAGGAGTCTACAAAGAAATCTGACTCTTTGGGAATAGAACTATCATATCACCCAACAATACCACTCCTGGGCATCTTTCCAAAGGAATTGAGGTCAGAATATTAGAGTAACACATGCATATCCATGTTCATAACAGCACAACTCACAATAGCCAAATTATGGAAACAGCCTACGTGTCCATCAACAGATGAATGGATCACAAAACTGTGGTATATATACACAATGGAATTTTACTCAACCATAAAGAACAAACTGATGTCATTTGCAGGAAAATGGATGAAACTCAAGAATATTAAGCTAAGTGAGGTTAGTCAGTCTCAAAAAATGAACACTTGTATGTTTTCTCTTATATGTGGAAGCTAGCTAGAAATTCAGAAATAAGGGTGACATCAGATAGAAGAACAGAGACTCCAATGGAGTGATAGAGGGGGCTGGGGGGGTGGAGATGTAAAGAATTTAACAGTTGAAATAAAGCTATGTACATATACAAAATTACCAATTCCAATCTCAAAGACATGTACTGGGAGGGGTAGGGAGGGGTATGGTACCCAAAGGAAAGTGTTCCAAGAGTTGTGTGCATGTATGTTTCTATCACTCTATACCCCACTATGATGTATAATTACAATGCATCAAATAAAAGTATAAAGAAAGGAAATATGACTCTTGAAGCCCAGCAAAACAGCCAAGTGGTCCCACCCACCCACTCATGGCCCAGAGAAGCAGCCATGTGGCCCACTATGAGTGACTCAGCTAGCCAAGGCACTGCAAAGGCACCTACTGATAGGTGCCCCATCCAAGGTCATTGGTGCAACACAGCCCCATCATAACCCTCAACATTGACAATCACCCTACCTCTGCTCTGGGGAGAAACATGCCACTCCCAGGCCACAGAGTGGCCTGGATCCTGTGCACCCTTCAAACACTGACAAGGCAACTCACCAACACTATAGGCCACACTGTGGAAGACCTGCTGATGAACCCTCTCCATCTAAAAGAGCTACATCACGACTGGCAGAGCAATCCCACAATCCCCTGCAGCCTAGCCACTGACACACCCACAGAAACTGCCCGTATTAATTACAGCTGAAGAACCTACATGGAGATTACACCACTGCATCCACCTGGGACAAAAACCAAGGTAGCCTACCAATCCTTAGGACTCATGGTCAGGAGAAAGTCTTCTACAACAAATGCCACCTATAAAATTGGGAGAGGCAACTGATCCACCTGATGTGCAGATATCAATATTGGGACAGAAGCATAAAAAGAGCAAAGTAAGGATGACTTCAAAGGAAAATAACTCTAGAAACAGTTCCAAAGAAAAGAAAATAGATGAATTGCTTGAAAAAGAAATCAGAATGAAGATTTAAACAAAACAACAAAATACAAGAGAATACAAACAGAATTCAACAAAATTTGGAAAACCATTCATGAACTAAATGAGAAATTCAGCAGAAATAGAAATCATAATAAAGAATCAAACAAAAATCTTGGAACTTGGGGGTGGGGTGCAGCTCAGTGGTAGAGTGCTTGCCTAGCATGTGCAAGGCCCTGGGTTCAATTTCTAGCACCACAGAAGCAAGTCCAAAACCAAACAAGCAAACAAAAACTTGGAGCTAAAAACTCAATAAATGAAATAAAAAATATAGTTGATGGGGTTGTGGGTGGAGCTCAGTGGTAGAGTACATGCTTAGCATGTGTAAGGCCCTGCATTCAATCTCCAGCCCCACCCCCAAAGAAGGATAGTCTGCCATCTATCTGCCTCAATAACAGACGAGATAAAGCAGAAGAAATAATTTCTGAGTTTAAATCCAAGTCTTTTGAAATAACCCAGTCAGACTTAAAAAAAAAAAAGAACACTATGAGATTTATGTGACCTTGTTAAACAAAGGGACATTCACATTATGGATGCTGCAGAAGAGAAAGGGACAGGCATAAAAAGCCTACTTAACAAAATAATGCAGAATATGTCCCAAATCTTAAGATAGAGACATTCAGGACCGGGAAGCTGAAAGAACCCCAATTAGATTTGACCAAGAAAGGTTGTCTCCAAGGCATAGTATAGTCAAACTGCCAAATCTCCAAAGTACAAATTCTAAAGACAGAAAGAGAAAAGCCATTAGACTAAAAATAGATTTCTCAATAGAAACCTTATAGGCAAGGAGAGAATGAGACGGCATATTCAAAGCCTTAAAATTTTTAAAAACCTGTCAACCAGCCGGGCGTGGTGGCGCACGCTTGTAATCCCAGTACTTGGGAGGCTGAGACTGGAGGATCCGGGTTTGCGGCCAGCCTCTGCTACTTAGTGAGGCCCTCCGCATCTTAGTGAGACCCCGTTTCAAAATAAAGAATAAAAATATAGGGCTGAGGGTGTAACTCAGAGGTAGAATGCACCTGGGTTCATCCCCAGTACCGCAAAGAAAAAAAAACCTGTCAACGAAGAATACTATACCCAGGAAAGCTATCTTTCAGGGGAAAAAAGTATACAAATCACCAATAGGGCAGATACAGAAAAGAGAAAGAGAAAATAATCAAACCATATCAGTTCAGAAAACCACCAAATCACAAAGATGAACAACAAGAGTAAGAAAGGACCAAAGGATATACAAAACAAACAGGAAATTTTTAACAAAATAACAGGAGCAAGTCCTTTACCTATCAATATCAACTTTGAGTATAAACAAATTAAACTCCCAACCAAAGTGGGGCAACACAAGCAAACAAAAACTTGGAGCTAAAAACTCAATAAATGAAATAAAAAATATAGTTGATGGGGTTGTGGGTGGAGCTCAGTGGTAGAGTGGCGCATGCTTGTAATTCCAGTTCTTGGGAGGCTGAAACAGGAGGATCGCAGGTTTACGGCCAGCCTCAGTTACTTAGTGAGGCCTTCTGTAATTTAGTGAGAACCTGTCTCATAATAATAAATAAATAGGGCTAGGGGTGTAGCTCAGAGGTAGAATGCCCCTGGGTTCAATCCCCAGTACTGAAAAACAAACAAACACACTCCCCAACCAAAATATTTAGACTGAAAGGATAAAAATTCCAAAACCTAATGATATGCTACCTACAAGAAATTCACTTCACCAGTTAAGACACACATAAACTAAAAGAGAAAAGATGGAACAAGATATTCCATGCAAACAGAAATCAAAAACAAGCAGGAGTATTTGTATTTATTGTTTTAGTCAGCTCTTCTGTCACTGTGGCCAAAATAACTGACAAGCACAACTTAGAGAAGGAAAGGTTTGTTTGGGTTCATGGTTTCAGAGGTTTAGTCCCCAGTAGACTGGCTCCAAGGCAGAAAACATGGCAGCAAGGCATGGCAAACGAACACCAATAAATTCATGGCAAATGGAAGCAGAGAGAGGGAGAGGAGGGGGCCCATGGGCATACACAGTCCCCAAAGCCCTGCTCAAGGACACACCCATGCCATCCATGCCCCTCCTCTGAACCTTGCTACATTGGGGACATGCTTTCAACACATGAGCTTTTGGGGAGCATTCCAGACCCAAACCATACCATTTATATTATATAAAATAGGTTTTAAGTCAAAAACTGTATAAGAGACAAAGAAGTTCTCTGTAAAATGATATAGTGGTCAGTTCAACAAGAGGAAATAACAATTTTAAATATTTATTCACCAAATACCACAGCACCCAAATATATACAACAAACATTATTAGATCTAAGAGGAGAAATAGACTATGCTACAATAATAGTTGAGAATATTAATACCCATTTTCATCAATAGATCATCCAGACCATCCCCCCCCAAAAAAGCAACAAATAAACACTGAAGTTAAGTCACACTACAGACAAAATGAATGTAACAGACATTTACAGAACATTTCATCAGGACATGGAACATTCTCCATGATAGACCATGTGAAGTCTCAAAAAATTAAAAAGAACTGAACCATACCACTTATCTTCTCAGACCACAATGAAATAAAGTTAGAAATAAGCAAGATAAACTTTAGAAACTGTGCAAATATATGGAAATGAAACAACATGTTCTTGAACAGTCAATGGCTCAATGAAAAATTAAGAGAAATTAAAAATTGTCTTGGAACAAGGGCTGGAGATGTATTCAGTGGTAAAGTGCTTGCCTAGATGAGGCCCTGGGTTCCATCCCCAGCACTGCTCCCAAAAATATGTCTTGGAACAAATGAAAACAGAAAGATGACCTACCAAAACAAGTGAGATACAACAAAAATAGTACTAAGAGGAAAGTTTATAACAATAAGTGGCCACATCAAAAAACAGATCTCAAATAAACCAATTAAGGATGTAACTCAAGGAACTAGAAAAGCAAGAACAAACCAAAAATTAGTAAAAGGGAAGAAATAAAGATTAGAACAGAAACAAAATAAAGAACAAAAAAATTACTAAAGATCAACAAAATGAAGAGTTGGTTTTTTGGAAAGATAAACAAAATTGATGAATCTTTAGCTAGACTAACCAAGAAAAAGAGATGACCCAACTAAATAAAATCAGAAGCAAAAGGAAGTATTATGACTGATCACAGAAATATAAAGGATCATTAGGGACTATTATGAATGACTATATGCTGACAAACTAGAAAATCTAGAAGTTGATAAATTTCCAGGCACATATAACCTACCAAAATTGAACCATGAGACATGGAAAATTTGAGTAGACCAATATGATGAATAATGAGACTGAATCAGCAATTTTAAAAATCCCCAAACAACAACAAAAAAAGCCCAGAACCAGATGGCTTCCCTGCTGAGTTTTACTAAGCTTTTAAAACAACTAACATCAATTCTTCTCAAACTATTGCCAAATAAAAAAGGGGGGGAGGAAACTCTTCCAAACTCATTCTATGAGGCCAGCATTACCCTGATACCAAAACCAGACAAAGATATGAAACTACAGACCAATATCCCTGATGAACATAGATGCAAAAATTCTCAACAAAATACTAGCAAACTGAATCCAACAGCACATAAAAAAATTATACATCATGATCAAAGGATCTCAGAGATTGCAAATATGGTTCAATATATGCAAATCAGTAAACATAATACGACAACAGAATGAAGAACAAAAACCACAGGATCATCTCAATAGGTGCAGAAAAGCACTTGATAAAATTCAACATCCCTTCATGATAAAAATACTAAAAAATGAAGTATGGAAGGAATATATCTCTACACAATAAAGGTTATATATATATATATATATTTTTTTTTTAACCACATCCAATACCATACTGAATGGGAAAAGCTGAAAGTGTTTCCTCTAAGATCTGGAACAAGATAAGGATACACACTCTCACTACTCCTATTTAATACAGTATTGGAAGTCTTAGCCAGTCAGTAAGAAAAGGAAAAGAAAAAGTACATACAAATATGAAAGGAGAAAGTCAAATTATACATCTGCAGATGACATCATTTTACATGGAAAATCCTAAAGACTCCACCTAGAAAACTGTTAGAACTGATAAATTTAGTAAAGTTACAAGGTACAAAATCAACATATGAAAATCAGTAGCTTTTTTATATGCCAATAACAAAATCGCTGAGAAAGAAATCAAGAAAGTATTCCCACTCATAATAACCACCAAAAAAATTAAATACCTAGGAATAAATTTAATGAAGGAAGTGAATGACCTCTATAATGAAAATTATAAAACACTGATAAAATAAATTAAAGATGCAAAAAGATGGAAAGACATACCATATTCATGGATTAGACGAATTAATGTTAAACTGTCCATACCACCTAAAGAAATTTTACAGATTCAATACAATCTTGACCAAAATACCAATGGCATTCTTCACAAATACAGAAAAAAAGGTCTCCAAATTCATAGGAACCACAAAAGACCTGGAATGGTCAAAGCAATCTTAAGCAAAAAGAATAAAGCAGAGGCATCACAATATCTGACTTCAAAACACACTAGAAAGCTATAGTTACCCAAACTGCATGGTACTGGCATAAAAACCAAAACACAAAAAACAGAACACAACAGAGGAACCATAAACAAATCCATATATCTATGGCCACCTGATCGTCAACAGTGTAATTAAATATACATCAGAGAAAGGACAATCTCCTCAATAAATGATTCTGGAAAACTGTATATCTATATTCAGAAGAATAAAACTAGATGCTCTTTTTCACCAAATATAAAAACCAAGTCAAAGTGGACCCAAGGCCTGAATGTAAGATCTGAGCTTTTTTTCTTCTTCTTTTGCAGTGCTAGTGATTGAACCCAGGACTTTGTGCATGCTAAGCAAGTACTCTGCCATTGAGTTAATATTCCCCAACCTGAATGTAAGATATGAAACTACAAGAAGAAAATGTAGGGAAACACTTGAAGATATTGGTATGGACAATGAACTTTTGAATACGACCCCAAAAGCTAAAATAGACAAGTTGGATTTTATCAAATGAAGAAGCAGCTGCACAGCGAAGGAAACAATCAAGACGTGAGACCGGGTTTCAAAATAAAGTATAAAAAAAATAGGGCCAGGGGTGTAATGCGGAGGTAGAACGCCCCTGGGTTCAATCCCCAGTACCGCAAAAAAAAAGGAGGAGAAAGAGACAGTCTGTAGAACAGGAGAAAATATTTGTAAACTTATCATTCAACAAGGGATTAATATCCAGACTATATATAGGAACTCAAAACATTCAATGGCAAAAACAAACAATCCTATTTAAAAATGGGAAAATTATCTAAATAGACATTTCTCAAAAGAAGTTATAGAAATAACCAAAAAGTATATTTAAAAATCCTCAGTCTCACTAATTATCAGGAAAATGCAAATCGAAACCACAATGAGATATTACCTCATCCCACTTAGAACAGCTATAATAAAAAAAGACATAAAATCGCTTGTAATCCTAGTACTTTGGGAGGCAGAGACTGGAGGATCCGGGTTCGCGGCCAGCCTCAGCTCTCTCTCTCTCTCTCTCTCT
>PVJS01032231.1:0-22913 GCA_004027185.1 Glis glis | reverse complement strand
GTCTCACGAAGTTGCGGAGGGCCTCACTAGGTACAGAGAGAGAGAGAGACAGGGAGAGAGAGAGAGAGAGTGTGCTGAGGCTGGCCGCGAACCCGGATCCTCCGGTCTCCGCCTCCCAAAGTACTGGGATTACAAGCGTGCGCCACCACGCCCGGCTCTTATATTTTATTTTGAAACAGGATCTCACTAAGTTGCAGAGGGCCTCATGAGGTTGCTGAGGCTAGCTGCAAACCTGCAATCCTCCTGTCTCAGCCTCCTCCCAAGTACTGGGATTACAAGTGTGCATCACCACGCCTGGCTTAGATTTTTTAAATTATAGTTTCTCCTTCCTTTAATTCGTCTCCTTTTTATCTATTATTTTTATATTTCCTATCCTACATCATTTTCCCCTTCTGAGACTTGGATCCCTTAATCGTAAAGTTTGGTGAAGGGTGACAGTCCATCTTTTATAGCTTCTTTAAAGCTGACAAGGGACATGAAACTGAATCCTTTCAGACAAAAAGCTAGTTCACATTTTTGCCTACAACATTGTAATGGTTTGAATTTAGAATGTTTCCCTTACCCTCACAGAAACAAGGTAATAATATTGGAAGCAGGGTTTGGTTGCTAAGGAGGGGTCTCGGGGGGTGTGGCCTTTGGGATTATATAAGGTTCTCTCCTCCCCCTGCTCTCTCTCTGCTTCCTGCCTTCATGATGTCCCTTTCTCTACTTCCTGCTGCCATGCCCTGAGATCCATAGACCTCGGCATCACATGGAATGAACCTAGAATCTCCAAGAAACTGCATAAATAAATCTTCCTTCCTCTAAGTTGAGTGGTCAGGTCTTTTGGATTATAGCAGTAAGATGCCAGCTGAGACACATCATCAGACTGTTGTGAATCTTTTAGGAACTGGCCTCTTAAGACTGTGATGTTCGTTATCTCATTCCCTCCATTCCCAGTAATTGCAGAGTATCTTGGCCATACATGTACTGGAGCTGCTGTTACACATTTGCTGGCTGAAAATTTTAGCTTGATGTCCATTCTCTATCTCCAGTTACTCTAACCCATTCCTAAATGTCCCTGTGTAGGATGCAAGGCGTTTGGCTTTTCTAGTCATGAGAATGGTACAATTCAGAGCTGTCTCCAAGTCCTCCCCATTCAGTAAAGCATCAATTTCTGTTTCCTCTCCACAGAATATTTCCATTTGTCATGAGTATTTCCTCATTTCTGCCTTGTCCCTTTAGTCTGTCCCAGTACTCCATTGACATAATCTGAGATTAGAAGGCAGATGAGGCCCATAGTTCTTTCTCACTACACCACAAAAGATAAAGTCATCTATGATGACTAGATTGTAAGAGAAATTTGGAAAGTTTTAATTCATACAGAATATTCATATAGCTACACTTATTTGAAAATTGAGCCTGAGATTAGAGTTCTATGACTGCTATAAAAATCACCTATATGTAGGCTAATATGTACAAAAATATTAATGTTTTCATCACCCAAATCACAAGCTTCTCCCAAATTAGCCCGATGTACAAATTTACCAGGGATGAGGATTAATAATACATAGAAAGAATGTAAAATAAATAAATAAAGGGTTGCTATTTTTTGTTACATTTATCAAAGTTGAAGAGAATTTAAGCAATTGATCCACGCACCTCGTGAAATAGAAACAGAATTGGGAGCAGAAGCAAGTTCTACCTGGTTGCAAAGTTCATGAATGTTTTAATATCCATAACACTTTGTTTGACTTTGTTCTTCTGGAGAGAATTCTTTGTCTACAAGTTCTTGCCAATTTGAGAAGTTCGGACTGTCATGGACCAGGTGAGATAAACTGGTACCCCAAAAGAAAGAAAGAAATGAAGACAGACTGAAGTTCAAGAACTTAGACTTTAAGGGGGAAATGACCTTTTTCCTCACTCATGGGTAATGACATTGACACATTGAGTAGAGATCAAAAGATCAAACAAAGAACCAAACTTGGAGACCTTTAGTCTGCAAGCTGCCCTTTCAACGACATCACAGGCTCCTCGCTGAAACTCTGTTGACCTCAGAGAGACCAGTTGCTGTCACTTTTTCTATTTATGATGATTCTTGCATCAATTCTTCAATTAATTCTAGGTCACAAGGAAATCATGCTCTGGAACATGGTAGTGTCTGAAGTAAATGGTGGATGATGGATTGTTGGTTTTTTGGGCATCCTTGCAATGAGCTATTTTCTTCTTTCAATAAGTATTTGTTACAAAAATCTTAAACTCTAGAGCAACAAGGAACCACATATTCATCTAGTAGCAAACTGTCATAATCTTTGTTAACTAGTAGCATTATTTCTGTGGTGGGTATTGCTTATTTGCAATAAGAGTGACCATTTCCAAAGAATATTACATCTGTGTGTTAAATTGTAATTAAGTCCCCATATTTACATTTGTCATTAAATAATAGAATTCATGTAAAAAACCTTCTTTTAATTTTGATTGGCAATATTAAATACAATAAAATATTGTGTAACCCCTACAAAAATTCCTGTAATGGTCATTTAAATTATAGTATTTTACCTCCTCTATCCTCTTTTAGATGCATTAATAATTTACTGATTTTAACTATCTTGAAAAAAGTATTTACTTATATTTTAACCTGATTAACATACTCTTCCACTTTATTCTTAATATCACCTTGCTATATTGCAATTTAACTCAATAAATGATATCTCTAATGTTTTATGAAAATAATAGTTACCACAGTTCAAAATATATTAAAATAAAACTTTCATTTTTTAAAAATATCAGAGGGTGCATAGGGAGGAAGAAGTGATTTGATTTAAAACTGGACTTTAATTGTCGTAAAATGAGATTAATTTTTTAGAATAACAGTAATAGAAAAATTACTAAGATTAAGTAAGCTATGCTTGACACAAACATTATTACACAAATATCTGGATTTTTTAATATCAGATCATTTATAAAATTTCTTTTTTGTGTGTGGTACCAGGGATTGAACCTCCATTCATTCTACCTCTGCGCTATGCCCCTGGCCCTATTTTTTATACTTTATTTTGAAACCGGGTCTCACGAAGTTGCGGAGGGCCTCACTAAGGAGAGAGAGAGAGACAGGGAGAGCAAGAGAGAAAGAGAGTGCTGAGGCTGGCTGAGAACCCGGATCCTCCTGTCTCCACCTCCCAATGTACTGGGATTACAAGTGTGCGCCACCACGCCCGGCCAGATCATTTATAAAATTTCTGATCTAGTCTTTTTGATAAGTGGATTGCTTTGCACTAAACAGTAATCTGTTGGTGAATCTGTCTAAGCAAGATAATTATGCTCTATTGTTATTACATGTAGTAGTATGAAGGGAATAACTCTCAAGCCATGAAATGATGAAATAATAGCACCTTCATAGCTGAGCCTGACCTACTACATAGTACATTCCATAATTTAGCCTCTCCATCAAGCTCAAAGTTGAAGAAAAGACAATATCATGGGTTGAATTGTGTCCCCCCAAAATTCATTTGTTGAAGTCTTAAATCCCACTACTTTATAATGTGACCCAATTTGTGACCCAATTAATTAAGATGAAACCATTCTGGGGTAAAGTGAGGTGCTAATATATCCAATATGGCAGTGTCCTTACAAAGAGGAAGAATTTGGAGACAGACATAGACACAGGGAGATTCCACGTGAGCAAGAAGGCAAAGATCTAGATGATGCTACAGGCAAAGGATGCCAAAGATTGCCACCAAGCCAGCAACAGGATAGAGGCATGGAGCAGGGCTTTTCTTAGTGTTCTCTGAGGGACCTGATGCTACTCACACCTAGATCTTGAACTCATAGCTGCTAACATTGTGAGCTAATACATTTCTGTTGTTTAAGCCACTCAGTTGGTGCTGCTTTGTATCAGCAGCCCTAGCAGACTGATAGAAGGTGAAGCCATACCTGATATTTCATGAATGTATATAACCTATTGTCCCTTAACTTAGAGGTTAAAGATATCCAACCAAAGAATTTTAGAGTTCATAATGGCTTCATATTCAAATGAACTCATGAATTTCTTCTCTTTTCCTTCCCAGTCTAGTTCATAATCAAATCACAGACTGACCCTCCTGGGAAGTTAACCTCATGTTTTGCTAGTTTTCTTTCTGCCTCCAGTAAATGAGAGAATTAAACTTATTTTCTGGTGTAGCTTTTCCCTCTCTTTTATTTGCCAGCATTCATTCCTATAATCTAAATCAAGCAATTGGCATTTTTTGAAAGTTTCTAGTCTAAACCTTAATATTCATTAATTATTTTGTAACCACTATGTTTCAGAAAAGCTTCTTAATTTGGGAAAAGGAGTAATGGGAAAAAAAGATGAAATTCTTGCTCTCACAGAGTTAACATTCTATTTTTTTTATGTCACTAAAAGTCACCTATTCTATGTCAGCCTCCTCCAGTAAACTGTCAACATTCTGGGGACAAGTCATCTGTCTGTCTTGTTCACAGTACCTAGAAAATTGTAAGGATGCAATAAATCTTTATTGAAAGTGAGTGAATGAGGAATTTATTGTTATATAATAAGCTTTTGCTCTTAGTGTGACTTCTTACAAAAGCGGAGCCTGAGACAAGTTGGTTATTTGGGAGATGACGTCAGAAAGCACGAGGAAGGAGTGAGGAAAGTGCGCAAAGTAAGGAGGAAATTACCAGGTGGAAGTCAGCACCAACGGGCATCACAGGTCATTCCAGAGAGCAACTGCGCTCAGTCCTGTTGGGATCCCTGAGTCATCAAATAGAACATGCTTCAGAATAGTCCTGCTTTGGTATTTATCACCAAAGTTTGCCTTTGGCTACAGCACTAAATAAGAGAATCCTCAAAATGGAAGCAACTGGACATCTGTGCATGGAGGTAGAAAGCCATTGGAATGAATAGGAGTTATTGGCTGTAACTGCAGATAAATTCATTGACAAGGTTTTTTATCACAAGAAAATATTAGATATGAAGTATACTTTACATTTTATCCACTCTATTCTCAAAATAAACTTCATATGTAGCCGGGCGTGGTGGCACACGCTTGTAATCCCAGTACTTTGGGAGGCGGAGACCGGAGGATCTGGGTTCGCGGCCAGCCTCAGCTCTCTCTCTCTCTCTCTCTCTCTCTCTCTCCCTGTCTCTCTCTCTCCCTGTCTCTCTCTCTCTCTCTCTCTCTCTCTACTTAGTGAGGCCTCCGCAACTTCGTGAGACCCGGTTTCAAAATAAAGTATAAAAAAAATAGGGCCGGGGGTGTAGCGCGGAGGTAGAACGCCCCTGCGTTCAATCCCCGGTACCGCAAAAAAACAAAACAAAACAAACAAACAAAAAAAAAAACTTCATATGTATAATATTATAAAGTCCAGTTTAGAAAATTCAGAGTTTTGAAGATTTTTCTAGCTGTCTGTTATGGTTTATGTTCTTAAAAATTTCAAGGCATGGAACAATTGTCATTCATAAATTGCTGATGAGAGCTTTTCTGAACTCTCTATAAACTCAACATTTCAGATTTATGTAAGTAGTCGACTTTAGGACTCAATAGTTCAGGCTACATCACCTACTTTTATTTGTTTCTCTTGGATTATCTTTTCATAATTTATGCATTCTTAACAATGGTGTAACAGGGGACTCTCATCATTACTTCTATTATATCATATTATATTAAAGTAGCCTCTTCAGAAGCCTCCAAAGAGATTCATGTAAAAATACTAATAAACTATAAAAAGGAATGACTATAAAATATTCTTCAGTTCTAACTGTACTTTTCAAGGTTACATTGGCAGGTAAATATCTCAACACAGCCATCATAAATGAAAGGGTTACAATTTGATTTTTGAGTTTAGAAAAATCCATTTCTATTTTTTTCCTTTTCCTTTTTCTTTTCTTTTCCTGGTTCTACTTTTCAGCACTGTCACCATAATACAAGGCAGGAAAAGTATTAAATTCACTGTGGGAAATGAGCCTTCATTTTGTTCTTCTAAATAATAGGCTTATAACTATGCAGGACAAACCCTCCCTGACACTGACGACTTTAAAGCATGTCTTTCTCCATCTTCAGCTGAAGAAAGTGAAAGCCGTTGTTACTGATGTATGTGAAAATCCAGGAAAGGAGCAGACCTGGGAAAACATGTATTCTTCCTAATCCCAGTTAGGGGACCAATTTGCAGTTTACCAATTTCCATACAGATGGTTATATTCATTCTTCTCCTTTGATTATTTTCCCAGTTGCAAAACCACAAACACACACACACACACACACACACACACACACACTCACACACACATGCACGCATGCACGCACACACACACACCTTGGATATAGCTGATGATAAGGTCTGAATATTTCTGGAATGAAGAGTGGATGGGTGTTTGGATGTTATTATATTTGTCAGTGGGCTATTCAGAAAAACAAAGTTAGCTATGATTCCTCCTCCTTGTCATCCAAAAACTATTTTGCATATGTCACCCTTTGGTGGAACTGGGATACAAAATAGGGCAGGAAAATGTTATTAATTGCTTAGAATAATTGACTCCAAAATAAGCAATCACATGTTTTTACCAGTTTTAGAATACGTTCTGATAACTGGGCATGGTGGAACATACCTATAATCCCAGTAGTTGGGAGGCTGAGACCAGAGGATCTCAGGTTTGAGGCCAGCCTCAGTAATTTAACCAGGCTCTCTGCAACTTAGTGAGACCCTGTTCAAAATAAAAATAAAATAGGACTGGGAGTTTAGCTCAGTGGTAGAATGCCCTTGGGTTCAATCTCCATTAACACACACACACACACACACACACACACACACACACACACACACACGTTCTGATAACACTGTAAAGTCACTCTTTAGGGGTCCTGAAAAATCCAGAGGATTCAATATAGGATGAATTCGGTTGAGAAAAGGGCCATGTAGTGGATGTAGGTGTAAGGGGGGTCTAAATCTCTACTAGAATTCTCTTGGACATCTAAGTTTGGGATGAGTTTCACAAGAAAACACAAGATTCTATAAATTACATTTCAGGAGGTCTTCAAAACATACAAGACACATGCTCAAATTAAATGTGAATTCCCACCGGGCGTGGTGGCACACGCTTGTAATCCCAGTACTTTGGGAGGCGGAGACCGGAGGATCCGGGTTCACGGCCAGCCTCAGTTCTCTCTCTCTCTCTCCCTGTCCCTCTCTCTCTCTCTACCTAGTGAGGCCCTCCGCAACTTCGTGAGACCCGGTTTCAAAAATAAAACATAAAAAAATAGGGCCGGGGGCGTAGTGCGGAGGTAGAACTCCCTGGTACCGCAAAAAAAAAAAAAAATATATATATATATGAATTCCCTGAGATTTCTGTGGATGGCAGTGGATTAGAATCTGTCCTGTCATGACTCAAAATTAGTCACTGAAAAAAAAAACGTGATTAAAGATAACATCAGGCCTTGCTTGATAATGATTATTTAATGTAATACAATAGCTCTTAGGCCAAAATCAGCTTTTCTTTTTGCACTACCAAAACCCCAATACATAGTCTTCCACATGCTAAATGTTTTAGTTTGGTTTAGTCCTTAGGTTATTCAGCCCTACAAAAAAAATTTCTGTCCATCTCTTAGGAAAAGTTCTCCTAAACATCTTTCCCACTTCTGTTAAATCAAGTCTCTTCTACTTTCATTTATCTAACAGACTATTGATCACAACTGTAATTAAGCAACATGGTTGTTTACTTGATTCAATTAGTGATCTGTAAACTTCTTTAGGGTCAAGAGTATGACCGAATATGCATCACTCTGAACTCAGCACTTTGAAAACTAGATAGAGATGCTAAGCATATTAAGACTAGATAGAGAAGGCAGAGAGAGGGAGAGAGGAAGAGGGAGGGAGGGAGGGCAAGAGAGAGAGAGAGAGAGAGAGAGGTTTTGGTGACACCTTCTATAAAAGATGGTAAAACTAGAGAACATACAGCAGGAAAGGATGGAGAGGATTCTCAAAACTACATCTAATGGTGCAAACAAGCTTGATGAAAATAATTTTATGACACTGTTGGATGATACTTTAAAATATTTGGAAGACCTTTTAAGAGTAGACTTGTTCTATATCTCAAAGGATAGAACTAAGATAAGTGGGTAGAAGGTACAAAAGGGTTTTGTTAAAAATAAAACTTTCCCTCTGATTCTGTGCTTAAAGTGATTCTGATAATTCATTATCAATCACTGAATGCTTGCACAGAAAAGCCTAAAATCTATCCAAAAAGCTTGAATAAATTATAAGCCCCCAGAATTCTTTCAATAGTTATTTGAGTCCAAAATACTAAATGTATAGATGAGGAAGTTTGTTTTTATCATGTGTTATTTGAAATATAAAACTTAGGAAATTAGAGATGACTTCAAGTTGGCAGAAAAAAACAAAGCGATGTGAGTTGCAGTGTGAGGCAATGGCAAGGGCTGATTGGGATTTGACATTTACTCGTGTGACCCCAACTGAAAGAGAAAGTTCCTCACCAGTATTTTGGAGGAAGAAGTGAATGGCAATTTTAGAACACAAGTGATTGGGTATGTCTTTGAAACTCCCACATATATCCTAAGATATTTTAAAAATGTTTCACTGCAAGCCGGGCGTGGTGGCGCACGCTTGTAATCCCAGTACTTTGGGAGGCGGAGACCGAAGTATCCGGGTTCGCGGCCAGCCTCAGCTCTCGTCTGTCTGTCTGTCTGTCTGTCTGTCTCTCTCTCTCTCTCTCTCTCTCCTTAGTGAGGCCCTCTGCAACTTCGTGAGACCCGGTTTCAAAATAAAGTATAAAAAATAGGACCGGGGGTGTAGCGCGGAGGTAGAATGCCCCTGGGTTCAATCCCCGGTACCGCAAAAAAAAAAATTTTTTTTCACTGCAGGTGATCCAGATTCAAGCTACATTATGTTCATTTATTTTCCATTATTATGCTGTTATGTGATATTGACATGAGTCATTTTTGTTTGGTTTTAATGAGAAACAGACTGACATGATAGTACTCTCAAAAAGACTTTCATAAATCAGTGATAGCTTCTGTTCAACTGGTTAACTCCACCTTCATTATGATGAATACTATCTTGATGAGCTCATTTTATAAAATTATCAAATTCATTGACAATGTAGACATAACCTACGTTGATGAAGTAAATCAATAAATAAATTCAGAAATTTGGAGGGGAATCAATCTTGTTTTACCAAAAACAAAACCAGAATCAAGAAGGTGACCACATAATTCTTATGAGTCCAATCAAAGGTGAAAGTTTAAACCTGTCTGCCTTTTATGTCACGTGCCCCAAAGTAACAGGTTTATTTGACATATTTGATATATTTTTAATAATCCAGTAATGGCATAATCTCATGATTAACAGTCCTCCACAGTTCCATTGTTTTTTTTAATGTCAGTCCTATGAGAAGAACATGGGATTCAACAGCAGTTGGGAAATGCCTTCCCATGTCTTTGAATTTGCATCCTTTCCAAAAGGGGACCTGCACATTCCCTCACATCAGAACCAAATTGGCATACTTCAGGATAGTGAGGTTTATGAAGTCTAGCTTCTTGGAATTGCTTCTTCGGTTCAGTTAAAATGTTCCCCCTGTTTTTAAGATGAACAGCTAATCACCTCTGGAAAATATTCCTGTGCACATTAACTGATTTAAAATTTTGCTACACATCCACCTGTGCTACCTCGTCAAGGAAGTGAAGTCAAATGAATCAGCCAAATAAAGGTCAGCTGATATAAACAATGCTAAGAAATTAGTGGGACAGATTTAGTTTTGTCAGGGCCACATTTAATGGGGTAGCATTAATGATATTATGTTTTTAACAAGGGCTAATGTGCAAATATTTTTTAAAGTTACCTAGGACATATTGTTTCTGGACTATTAACTTTTTTTTTCAGTATTTAGATCACAACTCTTAAAGGCTTAGCTATATTTTGACAGGTACTGACAAAGAATGCCATGGAATTGTGACTCGGTTGTCACCTTCAGAGTGTTCAAGCTGAAAAACTCAGGATGAGTGCTAGGTACTAATTAGAACTGTTATATTAGGAAAGCAAATACAATGGTGTCTAACATTAAACAAAGCGCAGTTCTCATCAAAAATGTTTCTTTTGTGTGTAGGTTAGTCTATAAAACCATTTTGCATGTTAATGAAGCACAAACAATTATTGCCAGAGAAACTAGTTTCACGCAATTACAAAAATCACATAAAAGCCCTATTGTTTGTTGTCTTATGATTTTTTAATGCTAATTTTGCACTTGATAATTTCAGATTCCACTTGTACCACAGTGCACAATTAGGGTGTTTTTTTCTAAATATATATCTGTGAAGGTGAAGGCTAGTAATGGGAAAAATAACTCTTCATGCAAAAAGTACCAGGAATAGTCACTGCCAGAAGGAGACAATCAGACAGACTGAAAAGATGGAGAAAAGCACTTGGAGAATTTCCGTCAAGTGGAAAGGCAACATTAATGGAGCTGAAAGTGGAGGAGAGCCTAGACTATTTCATACAGAGATTTTTGAGAGATAGACAGAAAGACAGACAGAGAGACAGAGAACAGATGGATACCGAGAAAAGAACAGAACTCATAAACAAAGGAAGACAGGATATGGAAAGGACACTAGAATTAAGACCTAAACTTTATTATTATCAAACTGTCACATACTACATGGTAGACCAGAGTCACAGCTGCTACAGGGGCTAGATTTAAAGGTAAAAGCACGTGGAGTCAATTAGGTATCAAAATTAGTTTAGCAAACAAATTCCACTATCCGTGTTAGTCCAAAATTCATAGGAATTTTAGCCAAACCTTTGCTAAAAGGATAATGGAAGAAGAACTTATTTGAGGAAGAATGCTTTGTGTTAACATCATGTGGGAGTGGCAGCTTTGTGTTTCACTAAAGCAATTTTCATATTTGTTTCAGATGCATGCAAGGGAACCTACGAAGCTGCTTCACCTTAAGAAAACATATACTTCCACTCCAGCAATGCAGAAGTTTATGTGATTAAACTTTTCACCTAGAAAAAAATAAGAGATATGTTATGATGCATTTAATTTGTGTATTCTTAACACACACACACACACACACACACACACACACACACACACCATTCACCATTCGGAAAGAGTTTAATAAACATGTTTACCTCTGGCTCCTATTGCTTCTTAGACAATGTGACATACATCAGTATAATCTTAGGTTTAATGCTACCTTAGATGCTACTGCATAGAAAACAATGTTCGAAAGGTGAGAACTTACTTTTCTGTTATGATCTGTTTACTGTAAATTAAAGCATGTAAAATTTTTGTAGCTCCCTTTCACATTACTATTTAAAATATTATAACATACTTACAATGAATATGTTTGTACTACTAAAATAAAATGGATAAAACCCCAAATTTTCAATATAACTGGGTTAAATGTAGCCCTTCCCTTTACTTCTATTTTTATGCAATCCCATGTATTCACTCTCTCTCTTTTCTGGTCTACTATTTATTTATTTATTTATTATTTATTTATTTATTTTTATCATAGTGGGAATTGAGCTCAGTGCTTCATACATGCTAGGTAGACACTCTACCACTGAGCTATACCCGGTGTTTTTTTATTATTTATTTATTTATCTATCTTTATTTAATAGTACTGGGGATTTAATTAGGATATGAAATATACCAGAAACTAGAAACTCCACTACATATAAAAGAATACCCTTCCTGCAACATTTCTTCTCCAAATTTAGCCTCCCAAGGCAGAATAAGGAAGCCACTACCAGTCTCGCTGGAAAAATGGGAACAAGTACCACTTAAATATCCTGCTTTTTCCATGGTCAACCCGTCTCCTACTTTCTTGCTTTGCCTTCCTGGCTAGGGGATCAGGAAATTTTCAAACAATGCTTCAGGGAAGGACATGCTGTGTATAAGCTCTCATCTCTACTTCTATGTCTGATACTTCCCTGCTTCTCCTGTCTGAACAACACACTCACAGACCTTATGGCACCCCCAGTTTTTTCAGGCCCAGACCCTGGGAAGAACCCTCCCCAGCCCTCACCAGTGCTCTGGGCTGCTGCCTGGATACATCCAGTCCACAGCTGGGATGACCAGCCCTACTGTTTTATTTATGATGCAATCAGCTGCTGTAAGGAGGTGAACAGTAACTGCTATTCCATTGCATAAAAAAGCCTTTTTAGCCCTATGTTATAAACATTTAAAAGTCTCTCTTTTACCCTTTTAGAAAAAGCACAGCAGGAGGTAGATAGAGGTCACTGGGAGCCTCTAATTCATCTACATTTATAGTAGGTGTTGTAAGCTCTATTAGCAGAAAATGTATGACAGTGAGACCTAAGTTTAATGTTTTACTTAAAGTATCTGCCTCTCTAGCTAATGCCAGAAGCTGTGCCCATGATTGGTGGCATGTAGATACTCACTAGCAAAAGCTTCCCCTTTGGCAGAAATCATCAGTTGGAAAACTGCTATTACGATAATATATTTGAGTACCATCCCAGAAAATCCTGCTTAACAGAGATTTTTTTTCCAGAAGCCAGCGTTACTGTACACAATGTTTCCTGTCAATATAGACACTGACATGTGCTAAAATGTTGTAGAGTAACCAGACATGTATGTATATTATCTTTTGGTTCACCAGCGGAAATTATTTTGAACAGGGATAATAATGCTTTTCTCATTTCACCAGCAACAGTGGCCGAAAAGTGGCTTCGGCACCAACACACCAAGTTGGCACTTCAAAAAAGCTTGCCAAGCGTGGCACACTGACTGACTTCATTCTATAATTAGAATGGCTGCCTTGCTGGGCTCCCCTCTTCTCTGGACACTGCCATCTTGTGAGTACTAAATACATCATCAGTGAGTCTCATTCTCATGTATTACACTAATACATCATTGGAATGACAACTGCTTCTGATGATCTATTAATGCAATACATCAGAGTGAGGTGCTTGAATGTGGTATTACTCAGAAACCAGTGCTGTTTCCATACAGCCAGGTCCAAAATCCAATTCCATGTAATGACACAGAATTCGTAGCATGCTAGCAACCAGCTATTGCTACCAAAATTCTAGCATCATCAAAGAAATTATTTGCATTCCTATTAAATTATCAAAAAACCCTTTTCTTTCCTGGAAATGGGTCTGTCTGGTAAGTCAGAAATTCAGAATCTATGAGCTCACCATCCCCCAGGACACACAAGAATTATTTTGCAATTGCCCATGAATAAAACAAATACCCTTTTCCCTATTCTGACTACTTCACATTCTATAGTCGTTAAAAAGGACATGAGATTTTTCTCATCTGAAACACAATTTCTTTGGTAAACATACACTGCAATGAATGCTCTTTGTTTGTAGTCACTAGACACCATCTAAACATTTGTACTTCTGTACATATTATATACAGAAAAAAACAACAAGAGACAAGAAGAAAGCAGCTGAATTTGCTCTAGAGTCAGTTATACTGCACTCTATGCATGTGTCATTTGTCATAAAGCTATCATAAAGCACAGTCAGTCTCTGTGTTCTTTATTTCTGTATAAGAAGATGACTATTTGTGTTTGCATGGCTTACTGTGAAATTTAAATTGCGTAACTATTGCTCTTTGGTTGTGCTGTGAACAGGATTTCAGAATGTCTTTAACAATCAAATTTCAGAAAATTGTATCTGATCTTCATTAACATGAATTCTTTTTGAAATTTAATTTTTCACCTGTTTTTTTTTTAGGTTGGAATCCCTTGAGTGTTTGCCATGGTGTTTCATAACAATAATCCAATATAATCTAAATGAAACAGGTATCAAAATTTTACAACATTAACCTCTGAAATTTAGGTCATTTTATTCTCCATTAAAGCTGAGACCAAATAATAAAGTCACATCGCAGAATAGTGTCAAGGTTTATGACACAGTTGAAGTCCAATTGTATAACACCCTCCTACATTGTAACAGACTCTTCAAATAGTCTGTTTTGTTTAAAAAGCACTTATCTATTGTTAATGTCTTTGGAGAATTCTTCTTGTGGTGTATACTGAAGATAAATGCAGATATGTGAAGGTTTATGAAAAATGCTTCAGCCGGTGACATGTGGCCCTGATGAGTTACCACCGTCCACTAACATGTGGGGCAATCCACTGCTTGCCCTGCATACATTTTCTTGCAGTGTATTTTTATCTTCTTGCTGTTCGGAACCTTTGATATTATATATTCTTAAAAATCAAAATCCTGACAGTAAATCTGAAAAAAAGGCCATATATATACAAAATGTCAAGGGTCACCTCAATATCAATTGCATACCTCAGATAAGTATTTCATTTAAATTCAGGACAAAAAAGAACAACAAATAATCATTTACAACTACTTGATAGAAGAGATTCTTTACAATGATGTTACAACTTTTGGGGTAGGGAAGTGCGTGTGTGTGTGTGTGTGTGTGTGTGTGTGTGTAAGGAAAAAGAACAATGGTAAATAATGCATATCTTCTAGAAATATGGATTAATCAATCTAGTTAGTATCTGTGATAAAGAGTCCTGTCACTTAAAATATGAATGTAGATGTTTTTAACATGCCGCTCTTCTATTTGAGTTTATATTTCCTCAAAATCTATGCTTTCCTTTTCTTTTTCTCTCCTTGACGTCTAACTAAAGGATATTTTCAAGTTTCAAGATTTCCTTTGTGTTTATTTCTCATAACAGTGCTCACAAGTAGTTTAATCTTTTAGCTCTTGCTAATTAGAGAATAATTTTGAAATTTAGATGTACATAGTAAGTAAATGATATGTGATTATTGAAAAACATCATGCTCATGATTTGTTTCTCTTCTTTTCTTTTCAATAGTTCCCTATTGTACCTAATAGTGTCTTACCAACCTTACAAACTTTAGGTTGGCCATCTTGCAACTACTGTTGTGTACCTCGTTAGGCACACATGAAAAGCACTATCCCAGCATGTTGGACACCCTGGATTAATTCAGGGAATGTGTCTCTGTGCTCTGAAGCCATGTTGGAAGACAGTTTCTGGTGACTGAGGTCCCCTGTGCAGTTTCAGGATGTCACAAGGAAGGGGAAAGATGGCTGGACTCCCTTGCTCTGGATGCACTCGGGGGCCAAATGGATTTGAAATATGACCAAGTCTGAATGGAAGAGTGGTCAGAAAGCCAAGAGCAATTACTTCAGTTTGCAAAATGTTTAAACCATACACTTCACAGAACAAATGCAGGATCTTCATGGGCTGGGAAACTCTTAAAACTATATTTGGACAAAAACTTGTTGAGGCTCTTTCACAGACAGATGTTTGAGAGGCACTAAAAGGGACAGGGGAATTATTTGAGAAGCAGGTTGCATTTAGTCAGGGGTTTGTGAATCCCATAGCCTTGTCCCACGTCATCTTTGTTTCAGAAAGTCTGATTCCTTAACATTTTCCATCACCTTAGGAAGAAAGCTGAGGTAAGTCACTTAATTTATAGATCGATGGAACAAACTTATTTAAAAATTCTCAGTATGCTATCATGAATCATGTAGCCCTATTAAACTAATTGCTAAGTAAATTTAAGCGGTATTACAGTAGAATTCAGTAGAATCTATCATCAATCTGAAGAGATCTTTGGTGGTCTCATGCTGCCCCCCACAGATATGTCTCAGAACATTCATTATGCCATAATTACAAAGTCTCTTTGAAGAGGCTAAAAATCCCTAGACTCCTCTCATCAATTATTTTCACCTGTTAATTCATTTTGTGTGAGGTAATAACCTCAGCATAATAACAAATGTGCAAGTACTCCGATTTTGCAATTAAAAGCAGCAGGGCTTCTATTTTGATCATACAGACTGTGACATCCATCATAGAAAACAATTTGGGCCTAGCAGGATGACAGATGCCGCACTGATGGCTCTACTAACTAACTGCCTGTCCTAGGGAAAAAAAAAATGGCCAGGCTTCAGCCTGCAGCTGCAAGCTATCTGATAGCTTCTGACCAGTCAGCAGGAGAAAGCCCGCAGTGACTAAATTACTGAAAGGTAATTTTACTTCACAAAATGAGGATTTCTGAGCCATAAACGTATGCATTCCACTGGCTGCTGTAATTTGGAAACAAATAGCCCTTTTCATTTGAAAATGACTGGAATCACTGCCAGTGTTCAGGACGTTTTGTTTCTCAGGCTTTTACATGAAAAATACAATGTAATTCTCATTATTTCTGCCCCCATTCACATCTTATTAGATACAGAATGCAAGGTGGTTATCTCTGCTCTCTTAGGCTAAAGCTGCCCAAGGTAGTTTTTTTTTTTTTTTTACCCCCTCCAATCTCTGGACAGGTGCCTAAATAATAGAAGAGTGCTCATTTTTGTCTTTTAGTTTGCATCAAGCCCCAGTGAGCTCTCAGAACTGGATCCCACTACCCAACTCAACGGAAAGACAGCAGAACTCACCGATCATAAGACAGGGATGGAGTGACTACCTTCACATCTTGGCTGCAGAAAGGGGATTCAATGCTAATATATATACAGATAAAAGGTTTCTGCCCTTATTTTAAAAATCATAATATTTAAAAAGTGTTCATAAACCATGGTAGGCCTTCTCTTTTCGCTTTAAAATTTGAGTATTCAGGATGTTACTCTAGTTTTCAGTAGAGTAACGACTATCTTTTTTGACACATACGTTATTATACACTATTGCCAGTCCTGAAAAGAAAGTCATCCACATGTGAGACTAAGCTGTGGTTAATTGAAAACATAAATATTATCATTATTACCTTCTATGGGAAAGATCTCAATAGGAATTGGGATGGTTTGTGCATCCTCGTTTCTCTTGCTAAACTAAATTTAGGGAATAGATTACAGCACGCAGGCCAGCGAGTGTAATAAAAGCAGATGTGAAAGGAAAACCAAATTCATGGAAATTGCTGTGTTTTTAAGATGGTGTTCAGATTTCTTCTGTGTGAAACAGGACAACAAAGCCTGAGGGAAAAGACAAAAGGTGAGTGCAGGATGAACTTTCTAAACTGTCTTGAACCTTATGCTAAGGAGTTAGCCCTGGATATAATGCTTTTTAGTCCTGTTTAGGGTATAATTTTTTATAATGCTTTTTTAGGATATGGCTTAACAGGCCATAATGCTTTCTATGTTACACTCAGACCCCACATTCCTTGCAGACAGACAAAGAAGAGTACTCTGCTTCTTGAGGGAAAATCTACGGTTTCTCAGTCCATTGTACCAGACTCATAAACCCTGTCAGCAAGAAGGATGAATAGATAGATAGAAGCAGGATGCGCTGGCTGCTGGAGAAACACAAGCAGCAGGAGAATGCTTCTTTCTTTCAACACGCTAATCTGCATTCTTCCTCAATCTTTTGAAGGTAGTCTAGGGCTGGACCGGGCTCTCCTTTGCCTTTTGTAGTGTGATCCCTTCACATGAACTATTAGTAAATCCTTTAAGCGTGTGCAAAAGCCCGTTGTACAAGGACCAAAGTCTCTGTGAACAGCTGGGGAAATTGTGATACACAAGTTCTTTCCATCTCAGAGCACAATGAAAAATCAAATGAAAGAGACACATTATAACAACTAAATTGCAATTACCCATCTGAGATCTTCTTTAATGGGATGCCAGGAGGACTTGCCCTTTATGCACACGCTCTGACTGTAACTAATGCTCAGTAGCCATCAACAAATTATGACTCATGACACTTTTGCTGCCACAGTATTAAGCCCAAAGTCCAATGGAGAAAATATATGGTTTTTATTACAAAATTGTTCTTGTTTACAATTCTAATATCCTCTTCATTATCTTCTTTTCCAGACATTTTAGGCAGTTCTGAAGACCTGGGGCAGCTCTAGCCCTGTCATAAAGAGAAATTAATGTTGTTAAAGTTGGCCTGGCTGCCCTCTGGGACAGCTGAAGATACGGAAATATAAGACTCTGTTTTTAAAATGAAAATGATTAAAGGCACAGACACCTTGCTCTTGGAGCAGCCATGAAAACTTTTAATAAAATGCACAGGCACATACAAACAAAAGCTTCTTTTCCTTTCTATCAGTCACCATCTTCCCTCTGTCTCTCTGTCTCTTTTCTTCTCAAGTTCAACTTCTTCTGTAAGAAACAGCTTGCTTTATAGACTAATAAGCGTAACGATGACCTCATCTTTATAAAGCACACATTAGTTTTTGCAGCAGCTCACTCAAGTATCACCAGGCAGAGAGAAAACAGGAGCACTTTCTCCAGAGCCTGCTAAGCTAATTAGGAGCACAGTAACAGGTAGTCCTTACAAGAACTGACTGGCTTAATTCAGCTTCCGGAAAACACTTAAGAATGTCCTAACAGACTCCACAGATGGAGGTGTGCACCCCAGCTTGCCTCTTTTAGGATTTCTTGAAGGGGTTTTATCATGGGGAAGCAAAAAATAAACAACAAGCCAGGAGAGGTTATTCAGAATCCTTTCAGAGGGAGCTTACCAAAGTTTCTTGAGCAAAATGGCTCATATATCAAGAGAGAAATGGCAGGAAATAACTCAAAGGGATTGAGCATGACCTTTGCCTCCCAGGGGCCAAAGAATAGCAGTCAAGATTTCACCTTTGTGATCCTCCCAACCTTCGTCATTTTATCTGGTTAAGTGAACGCTCTGTGAACAGACTTTGGAGGTGAACTAACATCCATTCTGCAAATGTTTTAATTGTATTATTTTCTTTCAAGATGTTTTGCATTTCAACTATTTTTCCTTCCCTCATTCCTTCATTTCATTCTTTCTTTCTTCCTTTTCTTCTTTTCTTTCCCTCTGATTTCTTTTTAATTCATTTCACTTGGCCAACATTCAACCCAGATCCAAATTTGTTATTCCATATGTATGGAAAGAATAAGAATTATATCACCTACTTAGATAGTTTTCATTGCTTTCCTGTTTGTTGGGTTGGTTATTCCAAGGGTGAGTAAAGCTCATTACAAATATGAAATTTCTGGAGGGTAGTCACAGGTCACTGAGTTGTAGCACGGGCATGCACATGTCTCCTGTTGAGACAATGTCATCACGTTTGCTCTGCAGACTTAGCAGCGGACTTGAGTCACTCCAGTCACAAATTTTCAAGTAGAATTATATAAAAGCCATGCTAAAACACAAAGCAAGGCCATTTCAACACCATTTGAAGAATGGCCCAAGTTCATTCCATTAGGCAGCCAGAGGATGCACCATAGCCACCCAGTCATGAAGCACTTCCTCTACTCTTTCTTCAACCTGTTTTTGTTTTGTCCTTCGATTCCTTATTCCCCTGTTCTGGGCCCCCATTATAGACAGATGGAGAAAACAGTAATTTGAGGTTCACCAGCCCCAGCAAATTGCTACGATAGTCACCAGTCCCTTCTTTTTCCTGGTACAGAGTGTCTGAAAATCTACAATTAGATGTCTTGTCCTTTGTGCTTTGAAGGTTTTCTAACATTCAGGAGTCACCTAATTAAATTTTAATACCCTTAAGTATAAACACCTTACCAGAAACAGCTAATACCTTGTTGGAGATTAGTTGGCAAGTGGATTTAAAGAAATCTAGCTTTAGGATAATCGTAGCAATAACATTAACATTATTGAGAGCCCACTCTCTGCCAGTTGCTGTTCTAACTGCTTTACATGTTTGAACTTCTTAAGCCCCACAGCAGCCCTTCGTAAATGAGAAAACCAAGGCACAGAGAGGTTAAGTCGCCCAGCTGCTCAGGACTAAATGACAAATCACACCCACACATTCTGGACCCAAAGCTGACATTGTAAAGGAGACAAAGTCTACAGTTAAACTGGACTCGCAATTAAAAAGGGGATGGGTGCACTTGGAGGGAGGTGACACTTAAAGCTGATGTTCTATAACCATGCTACTTTCTTCAGCCTCTACCAAAGTCTCAGAGCATGGCTACATCACAGATCGCCTGGTGTCAAACGATGCTATCTATTGCTTCATGAGCCATCTCTCCAGCAGGGCATACAGCATTTTGCTTATTTGACCCTACTTTGTTATGCAGCCTTTTCCAGGGATGTTATGCATCTAATCTCATTAAGATGCCAGCACATGTTTGGAGAGGGGCTGGCCCAGGGTGAAAAGGGCATCTGTTTCTGAGGAAGACACTGTGGTCTCCTCATATGCAATATTTGTCTCAATCACCCTAAGTTATAGGTCAGGTCTAAACTTACACAAACATGTGCTTAATTATGAGATAAATTGCTTAAACCAAAAGAGGGAAAGCACTGTGTCCCGTAGGAGATGTACAGTGTTCTCATCATTTCCACTGAACAATAGCATAGCAATATATACATTTGGTTGAATGCTTTATCTTATTTAAGAAAGAAAGCAATTCTTTCTTATTGGATTCAAATGATATGTTTGGGGTTAGATATAATCAGAAATCAATGTCAAAGATTACTGGCACAACCTGTCAGCTTGCTGAATGATTCACTTCATATATGTGTGAATCATTACATATTACATACACACCTATTTCATCAACAAATTAGTAAATGCCAGCCATATGAAAATGAAACAAATGTTACATAAGAATCACAAATAGAATGCTATATTTGGTGAAGCAAGAACAGTGGAGAAATACATTCATGGATTAAAATCCTGGTACTACTTCATACTAGCTTTCTGACTGTGGCAAAGAATTTTGTTTTTTTTTTTGTTGTTGTTGTTATTGTTGTTTGTTTGCTTTGTTTGGGCTATAATGGGATTGAACCCAGGGCTTCACACATGCTAGGAAAATGAATAATTCATTATAATTCAGTTTTCTCAACAATAAAATAGGGACAAAAATAGTTCCTACTTTATAAGGTTACTGTGGAGATTAAGTGAGATACACCTTGATTTATTGATAATATATAAGGGAAGCATTTGCCAAATGGTGGAAATACAATAAATACTTGTTGATATACTTGGATTTTTATGATTCTGTCTAGTATAGATTAAATTTATAATTCAGGTATTCATTACATCAGAGAAATTTCATTTTCTATATTTAATATCAGTGCTTTAAAATGTAATTTTAATTTTAGAAAAAAATTAAGTATAGCTTTTTAATATTTTTCTCTTTTTCTTTATCAACTTAACCTCTCATTAATATTTTGCCTTCTTCTGTGTTGAGGGAGAGTTTAGACATCAACCTTAAATCACTGATTCAAAATTCTACAAGAGACTAAAAGAAGAAAGAAAATTCAAATTTTAAAAATGAAGATTAAAGTGGAGACTTTACTACCAACCTTTCAGAAATAAATGGATTATGAGGAGATATCACAAACAATAGTATTCCAACAAATTAGATAATCTAGATCAAATGAAAAATTCTTAGTAAGATACTACTGAAATTGACTCAAGAATGAACCAACAAAAAGTCGATTGAATGAGTAATAGTAATAATAAGGTTGCATCCAAGAGCAAAGATTCAGGAACAAATGGCTTCACCAGTGAGTTATATCACATCCTTAACGATAATTAACACATATGCTTCACAACTTCTTCCCCAAAAATATAGAGGAAGGAACATTTCTCAGTTCCTTCATGATACCTGTATTATCCTGATACTAAAACCAGACAAAGTGATAACAAGAAAACTAGAGACTAATATCTCTTAAGAATATGCATGAAAAACTTCTCATCAAAATACTACCAAACTGAATCTAGCAACACATAAAAAGATTCTGTACCTGACCAAACAGGATTTGTTCCAGAAATACTGAGTTGGATCCATCTATAAAAATCACTCCATAAATCATATTATTAGAAAAGATGAAAAAAAACTACACAATCAGATCAGGTCAATATATTTAGAAAAATCTTATAATCGAATCCTACCCCAGCTCATGATTAAAAAAAATCAACACACTAGAAATAGAAGAGAGTGTCTTCAACCTGGTAAAAACTGAAGTCATTTTCCCTAGGATCAGGAACAAGACAAAAATCTCTACTCTCATCATTTCTATTCAGCACTGTACTGGAAGTTCTTACCTAAGGCCAGGGCATTAATGGGAGAAAATGAAATAAAAGGCACCCAGATTGTAAGTGAAATCAAATGATCTCTATTCATAGATGGCATAACCTTGTTATATAAAAAATCCAAAATAATCCACAAAAATACTAGTAGATAAATTTACCAAGTTTTCAGGATAGAAGATGGACATCTAGATTGGTTCCATAATTTGGCCACTGTGAATTGTGCTGCTATGAACATGGGTATGCATATATTACGGTTGTTTTCTGGTTTCAAATCCTTTGGTATGATACCCAGTAGTGGTATAGCCGGATCATATAGTGGATTCATTCCCAGTTTTCTGAGGAAACTCCACACTGATCTCCATAGTGGTTGAACTAGTTTGTAATCCCACCAACAGTGTAGAAGAGTCTCAGTTTCCCCACATCCTCGCCAACATTTGTTGTTGTTCGACTTCTTAATGATTGCCATTCTAATTGGGGCTAGATGAAATCTTAGAGTAGTTTTGATTTGCATCTCCGATTGCTAATTTGTATCTCTTCTTTTGTGAAGTGTCTATTCATTTCAGTTGCCCACTTCTTGATTGGATTATTTGTTTTCTTAGTGTAAAGTCTTTTAAGTTCTTTGTATATCCTAGATATTAACCTCTGTCAGAGGGATAGCTTGCAAAGATCTTCTCCCATTCCATAGGCTTTCTCTTTAAGCTCTTGATGGTTTCCTTTGATGAGCAGAAGCTTTGTAGTTTAATGCTATCCCACTTATTAATTCTTGTTTTAATTTCCTGTACTTTGGAGATCTTGTTGAGGAAGTTTCTACCTGTGCCTATATGATGGAGTATTGGACCTATGGCTTCTTCTAATAATTTCACAGTCTCTGGTCTAACTTCCAAGTCTTTGATCCATCTCGAGTTGACTCTTGTGCAGGGTGAGAGGTAAGGATTCAGCTCCATTTTTCTACAGGTAGATAACCAGTTTTCCCAGCACCATTTGTTGAA
>PVJS01032230.1:0-22885 GCA_004027185.1 Glis glis | reverse complement strand
AAAAAAAAAAAAAAGAAATGGACAATTGAACTAAATGGATACTTCACAAAAGAAGAAATACAAATAGCCAATACATACATGAAAAAATGGTCAACATCTATTGCAATCAGGGAGATACAAATTAAAACTAAACTGAGATTCCTTTAACTCAATTAGAATGGCAATCATCAAGAAGTCAAATAACAATAGGAACTCTTCTACACTGTTGGTGGAATTGCAAATTAGTGCAGCTGCTATGGAGATCAGTGTGGAGATTCCTCAGAAAACTGGGAATGGATCCAGCATATGATCTAGCTATACCACTCCTGGGTATCTTTTCAAAGGGACTGAAATCAGAATACTATATGAATACTGCATATCCATGTTTATAGAAGCACAATTCATTATAGCCAAATTATGGAATGAACCCAGGTATCCATCAATAGATTAATGGATTAATGGATTACAAAATTATGAGATATACATACAATGGAATTCTACTCAGCAATAAAGAAGAACAAAAATATATCATTTGCAGGAAAATGGATGAACTTGGAGAACATTATGTTAAGTGAAGTTAACCAGTAACAGAAAGTGAAGGGTCGTATGTTTTCTCTCATATGCAGAAGCTAGGGAGTAATTAGAATATAAGAAGAACTTTAGATAGTGGAGAAGAAACTCCATTGAAGCCAGGGAGATGGTTTGGGGAATGTGGCAGTAGAGGGGAGAGGGAGAATTAATTAAGGAAATATTTCCACTGACATTATGTACATATGTGAGAATACCAGTGCCAATGTCAACATCTTGAATGAAGAAGCAGGGGGAGTGGGGAGGGAGCTGGGGCAAAACCCCCCAAGTGCTATATGTGTGTATGTCCTATCATTATGAACAACATTGTGATGTGAAACTATAATGCACCAATAGAAATATAAAAAGTGATAATAAGTAAATAAAATATTTCCCGAAATAAAGCCTTTAAAATTTCTCTTCATCCTAACTGGTTATATTCCATGGCCTTCTTTTACTTCTTTTACTTCTTTTACTGTACCCTCCACTTCCCTAAATAAACCTCTTATGGTCCCCTATCCATGCTTTCTGTTTGAAATCTTTCAGGAAAAAACAAGAATTGAAGAGTAGATAACCACACTATAACAATTAATGTCTAGGAGAGATTATCACCCTATACTAATCCAAACCCTCATAACTACAGGGGTAGAGACTGACAGAGGAAGATAGTGGTTTCAATGAGGGCTTTAGAGGAGAATATAAGATGTAAAAATTAAAGGCAAAGAAAATGAAAAGACCATCTTTATAAATAGCAGATATTGAGTTCTTGAACTTTATAATGCATGCAATCACTAAAGTTATGTAATAGTGTCTTTGAAGGTTGAGCAGCCTGGGATGGGAAATGTCATAGTAAATGTTAACTCACTGTTGGCAATTGGGGGGTAGACATAGCCAAGTGTCAGTAATAGGAGTAAGGATGTCATTGAGATGAAAACTGGATTGGGAGAATGGCGAAGGAGGGGAAGAAGATGCCTATGTACAGGGAATATGAAAAGAGAGGCATATTGAAAGCACATGGTGCAGTTTCCATATGAAAATTATTCTTAAAGCAAAGATAAAATATGGACAGAAAGATATTTCAGATATTTAGGTAGTAAAAGTAGTAATTACTATTGATAATTAGATATAACTATTCCATTAATGAAAAACATGAATGAATGATAATACACATGCAAGAATTTTTAAAAAAGACTATCTGCAGGAGTGATAGAATGTCCCTTACATAAAAATATAATTCCCCAATGATGATGACAGAAGATGGGGAAGAGAAGGCTCTAAAATTTGAGCTAAAGTTAATCAAGAAGGTATTAAGTAGGATTTAATGTTTTTGTGATTGAATTCCCATCAATCAGTGGTGACTGACTGCTACACTTGCTCTAGTAAGAATGATTCTAGGGCTGGGACCAGGTTCAGCTGGAGTGATCTACGAGACTAGAGGCAAAAGAAAATGTTGCACTTATTCTGAGAATTTGCCTTTTTATGATAAGGAGTATCTTAGCAGTTGAATGATTACAAAATGTACAGATGCTCCTTGACGTAGGATGGGGTTAAGTCCCACAGCCCCATAATAAATAGAGAATATCATAAGTCAAGAATGCATTTAATACATCTAACTTACTGAACACTGTAGTTTACCAACACAGTACACTGTAGAATATCAATTGTTTCCCCCCATGATGGCATGGCCCACTGGGAACTGGGGCCTACTGTCATAGCCCAGCACTGCAAGACCATATTGTCTCATATCAAAATTCAAAATTTAAAGTACAGTTTCTACTGAATGTGTATGGATTTTTAGCTATTGTAAAGTAAAAAATTGTTGAGTCAAACCATCATAAGTTGGGGACATCTAAAAAATTATATTTCACAAAAACCCTAGGCTAAAAGTAGGGGAGAGCTGATTATCAGGCAAAGTTATGTGAAGGATAATGGGGAGCAAAGAAAATGTTGACTCTTTTTTCCCAAAATCTAGGCAATGGTGGTGATAAAAAAAAAAAGATGACTGAGAAAAATTGATGGGGAATTAATCAGATTAGTGGTGAGCAACAGGACTGACTTGGATTTAGTTAAGTAGCAGAAGTAAAGTTTTCAAAGGAAATTTTTATCTGTATAAAACAGACCCTCTAGCCAGACGTGGTGGTACATGCCTAAAATCCCAGTTCTTGGGAAGCTGAGACAGGAGGATCACAGGTTTGAGGCCAGCCTTGGCAACTTAATGAGACCTTGTTCCAAAATAAAATAGGCCTGGAGGTGTAGCCCAGAGGTAGAATGCACCTGGGATCAATTTCCAGTACCACAAAAAACAAATCCTTTGGGGAACTTATAACTCAGGGCCTTTTATGGGAAGAAGTTTCAGTGTGAAGAGATAGGCTTCTTTCCTGCCTCAGTGTGATGTGACTGTGTGATGCAGAGGCTGGGTGACATTGTTTTGCTCTCCACATTGTCCTCAAAGATGAAAACAGGGAAAGGTTTTTAATTGCAATAAAACATGTCCCCCAGATACCCTTCCCCTCTATGTGAGAGTTGGATTTACCACATAAGTTTTGATTAAGCCCTGCTACTTTTCTTAAGCTGTTTTTAAGTTGTTTTGTGTTGATTTCCATTACATGAATACCACCAAAAAAATTACATAGGACTTGATTACCAGTTAAAATGTCAGTTGGACTGAAAAATCAGTGGGTGGAAAAGCTCAAGAGCCACTTATGATTTTAAAAATGAGCAGACAAAGACAGTTGAGTAAATACAAGTTGCTTTTAAATATCACATTAATTTTGCTATCTAGAATAAGGAAAATGATTTTATAGATGGTCCTTCTAAGGGTGAGATTGTAGTTGTTCATAATTCTGACCTGTCTTCATAATACACATGACCAACTATAAAGACAACCTGGACTGAATGCACTTATATTATACATCTCACATCAATAAAAAGGTCATAAAGGACTTCCACATTTTATACACAGATATGTAGCAAGTTTCATATCAAATAAAAAATTAATTCTGTCAGTACCTAGAAAACAATAATAGCAATGTGTTTGGTGAAACTCACTTGTGATTGGTGTAGCATTATTTTTATGGACATAAATATATCATATAATGAGATTACTCCTGACAGTACAGGCTCTCCTTTGTTAATATTAATTGTTTGCAAGTATTTCCTTAAGCTAAATTAGATTCAAATATTTTTCAATCATACTGGCAAATGCTTCTGAGCCCTTGGGACCCCTGTCAGTAAGTGCTTTCTCTGATCCCCACATTTTGTGGATTCATGAGAAACATTTATGTTTATCAAACCATAGAAGAAATATATTTGGCTATTTAGAAGTTATATTTTAAATTCCCAAAAGGTAAACAAAGCAGGTCTATCTTTATTAGCAGCTTGCTTTCTCTTCTGTGTACTACCGAAATATGTGTCATCATCAAGATATATGGATGTAATTTTCCAAGAAATAAAGCATTAAAGCAATGTGCAAAGAAAGAACACTCTAGAAAACAACACTATTATCATAGGCTAGAATGAAATATGGTGTAAATCAATTTTACATGACATTGCTTATCATGTTATTATTTAGTATCTATTCAATGTGGACTATATGCTAAGAGCTCTTATCTTAAGAGACTGTTACACATAAACACACATTTTCTCCAGGAATTTATATGTAAGATGACCGAATGAAAGAAATTTTGAAAATTCAAAGTATACTGGGTTTAAGACACATAATAAAAATTCAAATTATAATATTGAAGGCTCATCTGAAATATTATAAGATTTCATAAATCTGAAAAAAGTAAAGACTAATATTAAGGGATAAAATTTCAAATCACATTATAGAGTTAAAAATAAAATATTAAGGAAGAACTGTTTACTCAGAGTCCTCAGTCTGAAGTGTGCAGTATCTACTTGCTGATTTGCAAATATATGGATCCATTTCTTAGCTATGTAGCTAAAGATTAAAATCAGTTAGCAAGAATTATAATCATGAAGTTCCAGAATTGTGCTTTAGTTTAGAGGTCTGTTTCTGAAGTTAATTTAATACGGTTTTCTGTCTCATTTATGATTATTCCTAATTATTGACAATGAATGCAAACTCAGTTCTGTCATTATTAACGCTGTAGCAACAACTGACACCAAAACTTCAGGGGCTTATGATAGCATGCCTTTGTCACACACTGTGTGACCACTGCAAGTTGTCTCAGCTTTGTTCCTGTCACTGTCATTCAGGGGCCCAGGCCAAAGGAGCCCCCTCCATCTGGGACAATGTAGGTCTTGTGGAAAAAAGAAGAGAGGGTCAGTAAGGAAACTACTGGGAAAAAAAAAAAAACGACGTCAGAAATGATGTTGAAGTAAAATCTTCTCATGGGAACCTTCTCATGCCCCCATAGGGCAGAAAACAAATGTATAAGCAATAAATCAAGCTTCTCCAATATATTAATGTAATTTTTACATTTGATACCCTAATTTGAAAGTGGAGATAGGGAATTTGGACAGAGACATTGAAATGGATATAGGTTAACTATATTTTTAAGTTATTCTGACCCATCTCCTAGGTTATTAAATTGTCCTATTATGAGCCGGGCGTGGTGGCGCCCTCTGCAACTTAGTGAGACCCTGTTTCAAAATAAAAAATAAAAATAGGGCTGGGGGTGTAGCTCGGAGGTAGAATGCCCCTGGGTTCAATCCCCAGTACCGCAAAAAAAAAAAAAAAATTGTCCTATTATTTACTGCCTCTGTTTTCAGTGGGATATGCCATCTCTTGAGATTAAGCCCTTTCCTTATAATCCAGCTCTGTCTTCTGCTAATGTCTTCATGGTAGGGTTTGACTACATTGCTCTTTCCTCTAATTCTTGCTGGAACTTCTCAGTAAGATCAAGAGACTCTCTCTCTGACATATAAGATGTGTTTATATATCATGCTCATGATGTTTTTCTTAAAAATTATTTCAGGAATAAATTTTCTGAAGCGAATATCTCATAATCAATGATGCACTAATAAGAGTACCAAATATATCTAGTTTAATGTCTTCTGATCATAATCCTACACAGGTAAGCTTTGAACATAACCTGTTTTGTTGATCTCCATATATATGTACATGAGCAAACTTATACCAACATATCAAATTATTTGGAAGCATACTTTTAATAGAGAAGTGAGTAATTATATATCTGAAATAAGGGCTTCAAGTGTCTAATAATGGCAGATATTTTTATAGGGAAAACTAAAGAATATAAAATTTTGAATGGAATAAGACTAAGTGGTTTCTTATATTTATAACTGACTTTGCCCCTCATAATACTCTTCCTTTAATCAGTCCTAGAGGGTGTCTCTACTAACCCTGATGCTGGGAAAGGGCTTTGTGCCGAGCAGGCAGCACCATTACTCGTCTCTGACCATCCTGTCCTTGGACGTCAGAAAGATCCACTTGTTTTTGCACTTTAGAGGCCCAGATCACAGTCCCAAGCAACTTTTTCTGTCAAAATCATTTGTGGCATGTTAGAAGAGAGAAGATCCCAAATGGAGGAATTGGGATGGGCTGGAAAATACTGATGAATCCTTTGTTATGATCATAGGCATTTTTTTCCCAACATTGTTTACAAATGTTAGGCACACAAACAAAACCATGATTGTATTAGGCTAAAAGAGTATGTGTCCTTATCACAACCCTGACTTACAATATAAAATCTCTTTCATTAGCTCCATGCTATTGTCATGTCAAACATTCCTTCTTAAATTTGGTTTCCACTCAACAATTTGATTTAATGGACATTTGGGACTCTACTATGCATGGGAATCATGTATACATTAGGAATCCCAAAAAAGCAAGGTCAGTGTCTCAGCATTCTCATGGTTATGATACAAAGACTTGACATGAAACTTATAGAAAAGAAGATTTATTTGCTCATGATTTTTGGACATTTTGGGGTTCAGTCCATGTGAGGCCAGGGAACGAGGATCCCAGGGCATGGCTACAGGAAGCGGAGAGAGGGAGAGCACATGTGCTGTGCTCCTCACATCATGGAGGCCAGAAGCAGGAGAGAGAGCAAGGGGAGGAGGAACCATATTTAATCCCCAAGTCTGGACCTCTCCCCAGGGACTCACCTTCTCCAACCACACCCTACCAGCCCAGGCTACCACCCAGATAAATCCATTACAATGGATTTGTCCACTGCTGGATTACAACTCCCATAATGCAATTATATCAACTCCAAACACCAATTTATGAGTTCTTCAGAGGCCATTCTATATCTATCTATAACAGTCAGGAATACCACGATCTTCATCCTCTATTTGGGAATAGCAGAAAAGTTCAGGAATAGTCAAGGATGCTGGAAAGAGGAGTTCTACGATAATTAGATTCAAATTTCAGAAAATTCACTCTGTTGCAGTGAGAAGAAAGGAGTCAAGCATGGGGGAATGTTACTGGACTAAAATAATTTTGGCAACCGTCTATGGAAACATTTTTTATCCTTTCCATCGTTTTGAGTCCCATAGCATTCTCCTAGGATTTTCTCAGCAAATGAGGCTAATTTACTCATTAGTACATAAAATGCCTTGCTTCATGACCTCATACCACTTGCTACACCCTGGCTTATCTCCACTGGTTACTTCTTCCTCTAAAGATCAGTTCATATTCCTAGTTGCCTCATTAAACTTCCTGGAGCATGTCTGTCCCTATTTGTTTGTATCCATTCATTACAATGCAATCAAATACCATGTTACATTCGCATGTAAATAGCAGAAGTATCTTTTTTACCAATATCTTTTACATCCCCCTATGGCATAAGAATGAGTCTTCTTTTATTTCTTTATCATTCACCTCTAGAAGATCAAAAAATCACTCAGTGAATATTTAAGTATCACTGTGCAAGTGAACTCTACTTAGTGAAAAACACATCTCAGTAAATCACCAGTAGGCCGTCTGCCCTGAAGCCCTGACATAAGGAGACTCAATTCTATACAGCAAGTACCCACCAGTGAGTGGGAGTGGTCTGTCAGACTTGGCTGCATGGTTAGAACATGTGGATATGAGCAAAACATCCCAATAAATTCAAAGTATATAAATTGATAAGCAGGACATACTTATACAACAACTCAGAAGTGAAATGGTAATTGTTTTTAAGCATTTCTTTGACATTAATTCTTGTAGTATTACAATCAAGATAACTAAGGCAAATTATTTTTCCATAGACATTTTAGACTGAGAACATTTTGTCTTTTATTTATAATTGCTTAGGAGGGATAATAATGGTAAATTTTAAGTACAGTCATGCCAAGCTTAATGATGGGGACACTCTGAGGAATGCATCCTTAATTTTATACTTGTGGGAATATTATAGCATGTATTTACATCAACCTGAATGCTGTAGGTCGATCACTCAGCATGGCCTCTTGATGCAATCAAGAGACATGCTGGACATGAGATCTATGAAGCTGCAGACTGTGTAGCATGGCACACTGTTTTGCAGTAAACTCTAGTTTTATAAGAGAAGGAGCACACTCTAAAATAATAATGGAAAGTATAGTATAGTAAATACACAGACTAGTAACATAGTTTATTATCACTCTCAAGTATGCTTTCTCAGGACTGGCAGCACAGTAGGTTTGTTTACACCAGCATTGCCACAGACACGAGTAGTGCATTGGACTATAACATTAAAACAGCCACAATGTCACTAGGCAATAAAAAATTTTCAGCCCTACTTTAATCTTATGTGTATATGGTCCATCCTTGACCAAAATATCATTGTGCAGCATGGCTGCATTGATAATGATGGTGATGATGGTAAGGTGCTTACTGTGTTTCAGTTTCTCTTCTGTTTCATATACATTATGACATTTAATCCTCTCAACATTATTTCCATTTTGCATATTAGGGAAAAGAGTCACAACCCAGTCAAATAACTTGGACAAGTTCACATAGCCAACCATAAAGATGAGATGTGAACTCAGATACCCAGACTATAGCACTCTTGCTATACTATACTACATCACACTTATTACTTAAAGCCACCCAGTTATGGAAATGTGTGTCTTCTGTGTGCAATGTCATTTCAGAAGTCAGCAATGGCTATTATGAGAAGCATACATCTTGCCCCCTCATTGTGAGTAATAAGTCTTTTCAGTTGATTACATACTTGCTGAGGTTTGACATTAAAGACTAACTAAGGATAGTGATAAATTCATGCAGGCACACAAATAAATTCAACTGTCCAGTGAAATGAGGTAGAGTAAGTGTTATGCAAGCAAGTGTAATTTGTCTTTCCTGAATATATTTTCATAAAATGTAATGAAAATAAAATATCATTGCCTACTGGACACTAGTTGTAGTTTGATACTTTTTAGGAATACAGACAAAATGATCACATTTGGCAGGTACTGCTGTCAATATGGTTCTAAAACATTTGTAGCCAGCTTTCAAGATGTTCTGGGAAAGTGATAAATAAAAATGTACTTAAATCAATAAAAGTAAACACGAAGGCATGCTTGCAGACCTCAGAGTTTTTGAAGAACTAAACATAATTGAATTCTAGTTATTGTGTTTTTCAAATGAAAATGGCCAAGTTACTAAGCGAAGTATTTGGTTATTGAAGACAAACCTAAAGATATCAATATAACACAGAGTTCATTATAACAGACAATGGAAGAATGTTATTGGATCCACAAATCAATGGAAAAGGTAATACCATTCTGCTTCAGATACCAAAAGAAGTTAGTTTTCCTTTCTTTTTTTTTTCTCAGTAAAGTGTTTTTGGTATCTTTGTTGTTTTTTGCCATTAATACAAAAAACTCTTTTTCTTTTATCTTCTTGAAGGTCAATATCTTCCTACATTTACTTTTGTCCTTTCTTAGACTTTATAATAGTTAATACCTCTCTCTGTCCTGACACTGGATTTCAGAGGACAGCTCTCTCTTGATTGTCTTATTCTGATTTATCTTATTTACTTGAATGCAGGTAATAGAGTAAAAAGCATTAGCTCCCCACCCGCATACTGTTCTCAATATTAGTTTCCATACTGGGAACATCAGTTTTATTAGTTTTTATGTGCCCATTTGGAGGGCATTCATACTTTTAAAAACATATTCCTATCTTTTTTCTCAAACTGTAAGTAAACTGTAATATTCTGTACCTTTCTCCTTTCATTCTTTTCACTTAAACACTTGTCCATGTTAGTTTATGTGACATATTCTCACTCTTTTTCTTTCTTCTTTACTTCTAATATGAGTTTTTTAATTATTTTGTTATCTAATATTATATAAATTATATACATAATATAAAGTATATATTTACAAGTAAAATAATTAAATAAATTCTTATATACTCTCTGTCCTACATAATAATACAATATTACATGTATCGTTACAATGGGCTACTTCCTTGTTCTTTATCGTTGTTTCTCCCCAGAGAAGATAATTATTCTCTTGACTTTTTTTTTTGTGGTACTCGGGATTGAACCCAGGGGCATTCTACCTCCGAGCTACATCCCCAGTCCTATTTTTGTTCTTTATTTTGAAACAGGGTCTCACTAAGTTGCAGAGGGCCTAAGTAGCTGAGGCTAGCCGCGAACCCAGATCCTCCGGTCTCAGCAGGGATTACAAGCGTGCGCCACCAGGCCAGGCTTCTCTTGACTTTTGTGTTATAGTCATCTTACTTTTCAAAATGTTATCTCATACATTGTTACTCATAACAATACTTTTTCAATCTTACTTTTTTAAACTGTATGAAAATGGCCTTATATGCAGTCTTCTGAGATTTGCTTTCTATCTCAAACCATATTGATACTTACAGTGTAATGCGTTCACTTCCATTGATATATGAGATTTCATCATGTAAATATATACCACAACTTATTTGACACTCCTTCTGTTGATGGGCACAGACTTGCTTTTTTTCCCTATTATGAACAAGGTTGATATGAAAATTATTATGTATATCTCCTGGCAAACACATGTAAGTGTTTGCATAAGGTTTTTACCTAGAAGTGGAATAATTGCTGATTTGCACTATGAGAATGTCTAATTTTAAAAGACAATGACATCGCTTCTCGGCCTTTTGGCTAAGATCAAGTGTAGTAAAAGACAATGATAAATTATTTTCCAAAATAGTTGTACAAATTTTCACACTAATCATTAGTATTAAAATGTTACCATTGCTAACATAACAACACTTGATATTGCCAAATGTCTTATATTTGAATTCTTTTATGGGGGGAAGTACATTTAGGCAAGTATTTTCTGAGTCACTGGTAGTTGTATCCTTAACAAATATCACCAAACTATTTTCCAAAGTTGTTGTTTGAGTTTACACTTTTACCATTAAGTCATTTTAAGTTACCATTATTATTTAACTCACAATTATTTTAACATACAATACTTATTTTTATTCTATAAATATTTTTAGTGTAGATTCCTTCTTTTTTTTATTGGTGCATTTTAATCTTACATCTTGATGGGTTTCCGGATGGTAGAAGTATACATGCACGCATTGGTCAGTTAGCCCTCCCCCAATTCCCACCCCCATTCCCTCCCCTTCCCTCCTTCTTGTGCTCAGCATAGTAGTTGACTTTGATATATTTGTGCATGTGCATCCTGTGCATTAGGGCGTTTCCCTCTTCTCCCCTCCCATCTTCCTCAGTTATGTCGCCTTCTTTACTCATCTGAGGATTCCTTCTTGTTTAATAGGTAAAAATATCTTCCTTTAATTGAGGAAAGTAGTTTTTTAAGTAACCAATTCCTTTTTATTGCTTCTGTTCTTCTGATTTATTTTTCTTTACTTTGTTACTTTGTTATTTTTCTTTACTTTGTTTCTTTACTTTGTTTACAGCTTTGTTGAATGGGCAGAAATTTTCACAAAGCAGATTTGTGAGTTGGGAGACTGAGATTAATGAAGACCAAAAACAATCAACTATAGATGTTTGTATGTCATTATTTTGGAGAAGAATCATACCCTCCATTTCATCTCCTGGATGAAGAATATGAATTCAGGGATCAGCATTCTGTAGGCAAGAAGACTAAGGTGGGCCTCAAGGAGTGTGTTCACTTAATTCTGTTTTAAGTACATAAATCTTGTCCTCAGCTCTGTCTAATGTCTATAAGGACACAATTTCTCTGGTTACAATTCCTTAGATAGCAAATCTCCCAGTTATCTTGGGTTAGAGGAAAGATGGTCACCAATCTGCACAAAATGTGGAGAGAAGTGTTCTATTTTGTTTTGTTTTATTGCAGTACTGGGATTAAACACAGGGGCACTCTGCCACTGAGCTTCATCCTCAGCCCATTTCAGTTTTTATGTGGAGACAGGATCTCTCAAATTACCCAGGCTGTCCTCAGACTTGCACTCCTCCTGCCCCAGCCTTCCCAGGAGCTGGATTGCAGGCATGCATCACCATGCCTGGCTAAGACTCTGGTAAAAATAGACTTTTAGTTTGTCCTCTTATTTGTAGAGACTCCACCACAACCTCATTTTTAGAAGGACCACCTCCACCCACTTCCCAAGGCTTCTGGAGTGGAAATTGTTAATTTGGTTGCTTCAGAAGTTCCCCCGCATTCCAGAGTAGGTTTCAGATTTCTCCTGACAATGTTGGGTTCTTCCTTCTATGACTTTCTGTAGGCTCTAAACCCTTTTTGATACCTTCTTAGCAAATTTTTAGCTCTCCAAAAATCTTTCAATCACAGTATTTAGAATTGTGATTTCTCAAACATTTTAAAACCATGGGTACTTTTGATGAGTATAAAATCATTTTGTTTTTTTTAAATATAATAAACTCAAGAGCATAAAACATCCCTCATTAAGAATCACTACATTATGCTAGGCATGGTGGTGCATGCCTGTAATCCCAGTACTTGGGAGACTGAGTCTGGAGGATCACAGGTTTGCAACCAGCCTCAGCAATTTAGCGAGACCTTCAACAACTTAACAAGACCCTGCTTAAAAATAAAAAATAAAAGGGCCCGGAGATGTAGCTTAGAAGTAGAATGACCCTAAGTTCAATCCCCAATACTAAAAAAAAAGAAAGAAAAAAATTTAAAAAGGATCACTATATTTGTTATCTTTAAGCCACAAAAATTGTGATCTTTGTTTCTATATTTTATGTTACCAAAAGCAACAAGAACCTTTATTTAAAAAGAGCAAGTAATATTCTTAAAGTATTTATTTCAAGTTATATTAAACCCAGGGGATTATGACCCTGTTTTTAATAAATAACTTAGAGATCTCCAGTTATGCATGCACAGGAAAATCACCCAGTCAGGATACCTGATTTGGGTTGTAGTCAACTTCATTATTTACTATTACAACAAGTCACTAAATCACTCTAAAATTCAATTTCCCTACCATTAATTTGAGAAAGGTTGTTTGCGTGGTCCAGGGAGCTTTCAGTAAAGGAAAATTATGTATATATATATATATATATATATATATATACACATATATATGCGCATTTGATGATTTTCTGTGTGTGCATGTATGAGGAAGTAATTATCTTTAGGCTTTTTAACTAAAGGAAATGAAACTTTCTTCAATTCAGAGGTCCTTGAGCCATTCTCGTCTCCTCTATGTCCATTCATATATTTAAAATAATTTATGATCACCAGCCTGACCTCTTAGTCTTTCCTTTAACAACTTATTCATATTTAATATTTTAATCTACTTCTCTGTCATCTGTAAATTTCTTTCTGTTCTTATTTGTCCTTGTGTTTTCCTGGAAGTCAAATGACTTCCAGGAACTGTACATAGTATTCTAGACGTAGGCATATCTAAACTGTATAAACTAAAATTTCTGCTGCCCACCCATCAACAGATGAATGAGTTATGAAACTGTGGTATATGTACACAATGGAATTTTACCCACCCATAAAGAAGAACAAAATTATGTCATTTTTAGGAAAATGGATGGAACTAGAGAACATTATACTAAGTGAGATTACCCAGGTTCAGAAAGTAAAGGGTCATATGTTTTCTTTCATATGTGAAAACTAGAGAGAAACTGGGAAACAAAAGAGACTTCAGATAAATGAGGAGAGAGAGACCAGTAGAACAGTGGAAGAGGACTTGGTGAGGGAGGTGTGGTAGAAGGGAAGAGACTTGACAAAGGAAACAGTTCAAACAATCCTGTGTACATTTGTGAAGCTATCGAGACCAATTTCAATATTATGAATGTGGAAGGGGAGGGAGCAGGGCAGGATCCGGAGGGAAACGCACCAGGTGCTATATGAATGCACCTTTCTATCACACTAAGCCTCACTATGATATATGGTTACAATGCACCAATGAAAGTATATTTTAAAAAGGTCTATCACATTACAAAATTGTGTCTAGATTATTCTTTTCTATGACTATTGGGTGTCTGTATTAAACATATGAGAAAGGAAGTTTGCTATTTCAGTGCTAGAGGTTTTACCCAATTATATATTTGCATTTTTCTAAAAAGCTTTTATTTCAAATTATTATAACTTACCACGTGGATAATTCTTTAATAATACATGATAAATTAAGTTTATTCAGGGCCTATCCAGTTGAACACAATAATATATAAACATGACTCCAGGCCAACAGGACCCACTGCAATTGATCCAACAATAAAAGAAATTCCTGGGGAAAACCCAGGCCCTGCAGGCCACCTTCCTCTTGGGCAAGGAAAGAACAGTCTCAGGACTCCCACACACATGATAAATCTACAAATCAGCACACTTGTTGAGACTATTCACTGTACCATATAGAGAGTGGTCATCTTCATGTCATTAGGATCTTGAGTCCTTGTTCTACACAGCACTGAAATGCAGCTTTTATGATTTGGCATTTATTTATTTATCCACACAACACACCTACTTTCTTATTACCTTATAATTTTAGGAGATCAGGGATATTATCTGCCTTATTGTTAAATCCCCAGGACCCAGAACACAGAAACTGTTTAATAAGTACTTTTCAAATTATTTGTAGAACAGAATAGAATAAGCGAGGAAGAAAAATTTAAGCCTTTCTTTTTTTTTTAGTTGCTATACAAAACTACTACTGAACAGGTGGCTTATAGACAACACAATTTATTTATCACAATTTGAGAGTCTGGGAAATAATAGATCAAAGTGGCAGTAGATTTGGTCTCTACTGAGGATCAGCTTCCTTGTTCATAAATGGGAATCAGCTCTTTGAGTCCTGACATAGTAAAAGGAAGGGGGAGCTCTACAGGGTTTCCTTTATAAGGGCACTAATTCAAAACATGACATACTCGCCCACAGGACCTAATCACTTCCCAAAGGTCCCACTGCGTAGGGCCATTACCTTGAGTGTTAGGATATCAACATATGAACTTTGCTGAGACACATGAGATAGTATATATCCATATCTATCGTAGACTGCCAAAATTGTAAATGTGTTGTCTTAAAGTAACTTTACTACTTTATATTCCCAACAAAAGTGTACAAGAGGCTGGGCATACTTGAGAGGCTGAGACAGGAGAATTGCAGGTTTGAGGACAGCCTCAGCCACATAGCAAGACTCCCAGCAACCTACTAAGATCCTGTTTCCAAACAAAAAATAAAAAGTTCTGGAGTGTAGCTTGGAGGTAGAATGCCTCTGGGTTCAATCCCCAGTGCCAAAAAAAAAAAAGTACACAAGGGTTCCTTTTCTTTAAATCCTCACCAACATTGGTTATCTTTTTGATAATAATTGAATAGGTATGAAGTGATAAGTGTGTTTTTAATTATAGTTCCCTAGTGATTAGTTATGTGGAGTCTTTTTTCATATATCAATTGAACAGTCATATGTCTTCTATTGAGAAATGGCTACACAAGCTTTTTGCCCATTTTTAATTAGGTATTCATTTTATTATTTAATTTATTTGAGTTCCTTATATATTTTGGGTACTATCTCCTTATGATCTTTTCCCCAGTCTGTGAGTTTCTTCTTCAATCTATAGACTATTTCCTTAGCAGTGCAGAAAGGGTTTGGTTTGATGTAATCCCACTTGTCAGTTTTTGCTTTTGTTACCTGTGCTTTGGGGGTTATATCTAAGACATCACTGCCCAGAGAAATGTCACAGAGATTTTGCCCTATGTTTTACAGTTTTAGTAGTTGTTTTAGTAATTTAAGAGTTTCAGGTCTTATGTTTAAATCTTTAATTCAGCCAGGTGTGGTGGCACACGCTTGTAATCCCAGTACTTGGGAGGCTGAGACCTGAGGATCCAGGTTCGCAGCCAGCCTCACCTACTTAGTGAGGCCCTCCACAGCTTAGTGAGACCCTGTTTCAAAATAAAGAATAAAAAATAGGGCTTGGGGTGTAGCTCAGAGGTAGAATACTGCTGGGTTCAATCCCCAGTTCTGCCAAAAAAAACTTTTAATTCACCTTGAGTTGTTTTTGCATGTGGTGTGAGATAATCAACCAATTTCTCTCTTCTGCATGTGGATATCCAGTTTTCCCAACACCGTTTATTGAAGATTCTACCCTTTCCCCATTGTGTGTACCTACTATCTTTATCAAAAACCAATTGACCAAAATGTGTGGGCTTGTTCTCTTGGTCAGTATTTCTGTTTTTATGCCAATATCATGCTGCTGTTTTGATTAAAATGGCTTGTAATATATTTTGAAATCAGGTAGTATGATATCTCCAGTTTTGTTTTTTTTGTTCGGGCTCTTCTGGGTATTTTGTGATTCCATTTCACAGTTGTTTGTTTCTATTTCTGTGAAAAATAACAGCAATTATGGAAATCAGTGTAAATGTTGCTCAAACATTAAAAATAGATTTACCATATGATCCAGCAATACCACTTCTGGGTATATATCCAGAAAAATTGAAATTGGTATGTTGAGGAGATATCCATGTTCCCACATTCATTTCAGCAAAATAGAGAAGCAACCTTAAGTGTCCCTCAACATGTGAGTGGATTAAAAATGTGGTATATAGATACAATGGAATGCTATGCATCACTTAAAAAGAGGAAAATTCTGTCATTTGCGACAGCATAGGTGAACCTGGAGGATATCGTGCTAAGTGAAATAAGCCAGACATAGAAAAAAATACAACATGATCCCCCTTTACATAGATTCTAAAACGGCTGAAATCATAGAAAGAAAGCAGAGTGGTAGATATTGGCAAGGTGTGGGGGTGAACTAGGTCAGGTGAGAAGTTGACCCACTAGAACAAAATTTCATTTAGATAAGAAGAAAAAAAACTATTGTGCAGCATGGTGACTAGTTAATAATAATGAATTATATATTTAAAAATTATAAGAGAATAGATTTTAAATGTTCTCACCATGAAGAAATATAAATAGGCTGGGCGTGGTGGCGCACGCTTGTAATCCCAGTACTTTGGGAGGCGGAGACCGGAGGATCCGGGTTCACAGCCAGCCTCAGCTCTCTCTCTCTCTCTCTCTTCCTGTCTCTCTCTCTCTCTCTCTCTCTCTACTTAGTAAGGCCCTCCACAACTTCGTGAGACCCGGTTTCAAAATAAAGTATAAAAAATAGGGCCTGGGGTGTAGCGCGGAGGTAGAACGCCCCTGGGTTCAATCCCCGGTACCGCAAAAAAAAAAGAAATATAAATATATAAGGTGATGCATATCATAATTAGCTTGATATAATCATTCATAGATATGTACATATAATATCACATTGTAAAATAAGGAAATATTATTTATTAATTCAGTATAAAATTAAATGAACTTTTCTAAAAATAGGAATTTTGTTTTATTCATCTGTATAAACCTCTACATAATTATATGATGTCTTCTATTCCAATTTTTCTTAAGCAGTGCTGGTTTTAATAAGTTCATAAATTAACTTATTAACTAGTTCTTCTTAGATGAGGACTAGTAGTACTCCACTAATTTGCAGGGGGTCAATATTTATTTTAATCTAAAAGTAATTAAGGATAGCAATGAGTGACAAAAATGTTTTAAAATGTTCTGAACATCTATTCACAATTTAAGTGGAGAGAAGATTATGGAAATGAAAAAAAATCTACGGGTAAAGTTGATAAGATAATAATGAATTTGTCCTTGAGAAACGGGGTGATAAAAGTATCAGGCATCATCAGAACAACTTCTCAATGGAAGCTGCGTCCATGGCAAGTGATTGAAAAATAGGGGCCACGCTGAGAGGATCAGGGAGCTGAATGAAGCAATTGCTTTCTAAATTTTGAAACTGTTGCAGTCTGTACTCTGGACTGAGTACCTCTGTGAAGTAAATGGTTTCTGTCATTGCTATTCCTGCTGTATCTTTTCAGAAATCAGCTTTCGTAGTCAATGTGAGGAGCTGATATCATTCTTTTAGAAATACCATTCTTGCTTAGATATACAGTCTTCAAAGGAAATAAAATAATTTTAAATGTGTCATTTTAGCTGTAGAGTACCTAAAATGATTCATCAGAAATAATCATGTAATTAGTTTTTCAAATCTGTAATTCTAGCTTAAAGTATATTTGATCAACCATGTGATTATTGACAATTCCTCATTTTGTCTATTTTTCTTTTAAAAACATCAGAGAGCAAGCTTGTCAACTTAACATTTTACAAAAAAAGTAATACTTCAAAAGGTATATTTTATTCTTACTGAACCAAAAATGTCATTCCAAGTTTCAAGAGAGACATTTTGTATATTTAAGCTTAGTAGGAATCAGTTTTGACTCAAGATATGTTGTCAGTGAAATAAAATATAAAAGCTGATTTGATTTCTTTTCATACACATTCCAAGTACTCTTGTATTATGTATCAAGTGTCCTCAAAATGCGGCTAGACCTAGACTCATTGTTCTCTTAGCCTCACCTGAGATATTAAAAAACTGCTTTACCAGCTACAAATCATGAAAACAAACGTATTTCTCCTAGAGTCTTCACTAAACCAGAGAAATGTTTAAGCCAAGTAAACTCTTTGAAGAGGTGTTAAAAATGACAGTGAGTGGCAGCCTGTGAACTCGAACACACAGAGCAAGAATGTGAAATAAGTCAGAAACAGAAATACAAGCACTGCATGTTCTTGCATACATGTGGAAACTAAAAGGAAAAAATGATCTTGTAGAAGCAGAGAGTAGAATAGTAGTTTCTACTATTGGCAAAAATTAATTGTGTATTTTGATATAGTTAGTACAGTGAATTTTAAATTCTCCCAACAAGCCATCCATGGTGGCACATGCCTGTAATCACAGTACTTGGGAGGCTGAGACAGGAGGATTGCAGGTTCAGCCAGCCTCAGCAACTTAGTGAGGTCCTCAGCAACTTAGTGAGACACTTTTTAAAAGTAAAAAATAACAAGGGTTGGGGGTATGGCCCAGAGGTAGAATTCCCCTGGGTTCAATCCCCAGTACCAAAAAATAAAGTAAAATAAATAAATGCTTCCAATACAAAGAAGTGATCCAAGTTTGAGTTGACAGATATACCTTCATCTGATCATTACTCATGAATGTATTAAAATATGTATTAAAATAAAATTAAAACATGTATTAAAATACCACTGTACCTTATAAATATGTACAATTTTGTCAATTCAAAAATTTTTTTGATACTAGGGATTGAACCCAGAGGAATTCTGCTTCTGAGCAACACCCCTATTTTATTTTTGTTATTTTGGAACAGGGTTTTACTAAGTTGTCACATGCTGGCCTCAAATCTGTGATCTTCCTGTCTCAGCCTCCCAAGTATATAATTATAACAATTAAAATTTAAAATATACATATTAATAAATTCATATCTTTCTAGTTCAGTAAAAAAAAACTAAAAAATCAAAACAAACAAAAATCTATATGCCTAGCCGGGCATGGTGGCGCACTCTTGTAATCCCAGTACTTTGGGAGGCGGAGACCAGAGGATCCAGGTTCGCGGCCAGCCTCAGCTCTTGCTCTCTCTCTCCCTGTCTCTCTCTCTCTCTCTCTCTCTCTTCTTAGTGAGGTCCTCCACAACTTCGTGAGACCTGGTTTCAAAATAAAGCACAAAAAATAGGGCCGGGGGCATAGCACGGAGGTAGAACGCCCCTGCGTTCAATCCCTGGTACCGCAAAAAAAAAAATCTATATGCCTTATCATTTGTTTCGTATTCAGTAAAATCATTATATTGGGAAAAATGCCCATTCATTCTCTAAAAATGTTGATTGAACAATTGTGAAGACTGATGTACAAACATTTTATTAACTCCTTTTTTGTCTTCAATCTGAATGTTGGAATTTTTCAAAAACCATGAAATTCTTTCTCTTTTAAGTTATTTCTGGTGAAAATTGAGCCATGAAATAAAAGCAGTGACAAACTAGGTCTTCTCTTTGAAACTCTTATAATGGCACAACTCTACATAGATTATATAGTTCTCAGCATTTCCACAATATCTTAGTATCTTTGTAATGGGTTGAATATGGTATGCCAAAAAGGTATGTCCAGGTTTTGACCCCTCGTATCTGAAACTGTGATCTTATTTGCAAAAGTGGTCTTTTTAGAGGTAATGAAGAATTTCAAGATGAAATCATCCTGGATTTAGGATGAGCCCTAAATCCAAAGGCAAGTGTCTTTATAAGAGAAGATACAGAGACACAGAGACCAGACAGTTGTACCAGTAGTCACTGGCAGCCAGAAGGGAGGCATGGGACAGATTCTTCTTCAGAGCCTGCAGTAGGAACCATCCTTACCAAGGACTTGATTTTGGAATTCTAGTATGCAGAACCGATTTGTTATGCCAGCCCAGGAAACAAATACACTTCATTGCCATCACTTCCACGATTTACCATTTTTTGAAATGTGCTAGAAGCACTATAGAGTATAGTAAAGAAAAAAATGGGCATTGGAGATTGTGCATCTAGGGTCAGTCCTGGTTTATCCACTCACCAGCCTAAAAATTATTACAAAAAATAGTATGAATGCCATTGGACTATATCAGACTATATCAAGATTAAATAGAAAATGTTTTTAAGGCTGTTCACAGTTTTTCCAGGTATGTAGAAAATACACAACAAATATTGACAATTTTTCTCTAAAGAATGTTGCAGGTCATAGAACTGCATTTTACACCCTTAATTTATTAACATTAATTATTTTAGTGACTTCCCTTTTTTTTTTGCGGTACTGGGGATTGAACGCAGGGGCGTTCTACCTCTGCGCTACGCCCCTGGCCCTATTTTTTATACTTTATTTGAAACCATGTCTCACGAAGTTGTGGAGGGCCTCACTAAGGAGAGAGAGAGAGAGACAGAGACAGAGACAGAGAGACAGAGAGAGAGAGAGAGAGCGAGAGAGGTGAGGCTGGCCGTGAACCCGGATCCTCTGGTCTCCGCCTCCCAAAGTACTGGGATTACAAGCGTGAGCCACCACACCCGGCTGTGACTTCCCATTTGAGAGGCCTCCCCTTACTCAGAAATCTTACCATATCTAGAGTTTTTAAAGATTTAGCTTTAGGCTGCAATAGAGAAATGTGAATTGGATTTTCATTTTCTTTAGTGCCTTGTAGATTAATTCTGTTTTGCCTCAAGGATATCAATACACTAAAGAATGGACCACTGAACTTTTGAAAAGGAATCATAATTTCCTGAGAAACTCAGATCGTTATATCATACCAGAAAGACTTACAGGACAAACAGGTTATATGGTCTTTCCCCATAGAGCCCAGTGGATTAACTTTCTCTTTCTCCAGCATTCATAAGACACCTGTTCTCAAGCCCCAGACCATATCAGACAACTCTTATTCTGGGAGACCCTGGTATCTTTACCTTCTCCATAAAATTAGTATTTAATTAAAGAAAGAGTTGTTTTTTTATATTTGGACTGTATAGATTTTTACTAGTAGAGATCTAGAATACAATGAAATCTGATTTTCTTCTTTTCATTTTCTATCTTAAAATATTTCAGAAAAGAGCCATTGAGTATTACTTTAAAAAGGCCAGAACCAAAGTATTAAGGATCAGCTAAAGTACTGTTTAAATCAAATACTCAAAGGAGAGATAAAATACAGTAGGAAGTTAAAAGACTTCCAAGATAACTTACTATATTTGAAGGGATAGTAAAATCCACACCAGAGGATAAGAGATTTACTCAGAAAAAATTTTAAAAGAACTTCTGTATTTAAAGAAATAGGAAGCACAGTTGTTTTTCTATATGAACCTTGTTTTGGGGAAATTATTTTATTAGTCATTATAGAATAATCAGGTTTTACACTATGCTAAGCTCATGAAACCTATGCATATAGTTTATATGGGACTAGAACATACCTCTGACTCAAAACCTGACGATCTGATCTGGTGATTTATTGGTGGAAGAATGCAGTGAGTGGCAGTGGCAGTAGAGCAGAGAGAAGACACACAAGCCCCAATTTCAGATGTGTCAGTAAAAATCCCCTTCTGATGAGCCTAGGTAGATTGGTAGTACCCAGATTATAGATGGAGTTAAATATTGTGTTAAGTATTATATTAAACTAAGCTTAGAAGTTACATGGTCTGAATGTACTTTAAAGCATCCTGGAGGTAGTATTTGTGAATGAATTTAAGGGATATAGGCAGAAATATCAGTTAAAGCATTGCTGTGGTCTGTATGAGTGATAACAAGGTAATGCCAATTAAAGAAATGGTAGCCAGATGAAGAAGTCAAAACTCCATAAATATTAGGAAGGTATTTGTTGACTAAATATGGAATATGATGTAAGAGAAATAAGAATAAAAATGAAGCATGAATGACTAGTGAAAATCAAAGAATATACATATATTAATATATATATATATATAAAGAATATTTGGGAATAGAGAAACAGAGTGAGCTCATTTTCCACATGCTCATTTTTGTAAAAATGTAAAATAACCATATGAAGATATGTAGCAGACACTGAATCTATGTCTAAAGTGTGCATGTATGTCACTAGTGATACATTATGATGTGAGACTATAATACATCAAGAAAAGTATAAAATATAAAAAGTATATGTACAAAATACATCCCATAAATAAAAGCAATTGTTTCTGGGTATTAAAAAAAAGTATGACCTACTAGTATAAATTTGGGAGTTGGCTAATATTTTCTATTAATATTATGAGAATGTATGAGATGACAAATGTGAGAGTTGCTCCTAAATTAAAACATATAGGGGCAGAAGGAGAAAGAAAAGTCCATGGAGAAGAGGGAGACATCCAGAGAGGTCTGACAATGACCAGAGAGTGCTGTGTCACAGCAATGAAACAAATTAAAAAAGGAGTAAGCTATAGTACTTTAGCAGTTAGGGTTTATTCAGTTAAGGGGCAGAAAACATTGTAAGGTTGTTTTTTTTTTTTTTGTGGTACCAAGGATTGAACCCAGGGGCGTTCTACCTCTGCGCTACACCCCCGGCCCTATTTTTTATACTTTATTTTGAAACCGGGTCTCACAAAGTTGCGGAGGGCCTCACTAAGTAG
>PVJS01032229.1:0-22914 GCA_004027185.1 Glis glis | reverse complement strand
CCTTCTCCTCCTTCTCCTTCTCCTCCTCCTCCTCCTCCTCCTCCTCCTCCTCCTCCTCCTCTTCTTCTTCTTCTTGTGGTACTGGGGATTGAACCCATGGGCATTCTACCTCCAAGCTACACCCCCAGCCCTATTTTAATTTTATTTTGAAACAGGGTCTCTCTAGGTTGATGAGAGTCTCACTACTTGCTGAGGCTGTCCTGGAACCTGCGATCTTCCTGTCTCAACCTCCCAAGTACTAGGAGTACAGGCATACACCACCACACTTAGTTCCTGTTGAGATTTTTTTAAACATTTATTTTATAGTTGGTGCCCCCAGCATTTTCTAGAAGGTCAGACTGTCTGGTCCTGGTGGCTATTTTGCTCTACAATGGACTATTAACTTTTGGCATGGTGGCACGCTTGTAATCCCAGCACTTGGGAGGCTGAGACAGGAGGATCACGGGTCTGTGGCCAACCTCAGCTACCTAGTGAGGCCCTCCGCAACTTAGTGAGACCCTGTTTCAAAATAAAGAATAAAAAGGGTAGGGGTGTAGCTCAGATGTAGAATGCCCCTGAGTTCAATCCCCAGTACTGAAAAAAAAGTCAAGGGTTGTAAGTTTTCTCTCGTATGCGGAAGCTAGAGAGGAAAAAGGGGGGGGCTCTCACAAAAATAGAAGGGAAGCCGGGTGTGGTAGTGCACGCTTGTAATCCCAGTACTTGGGAGGCTGAGACAGGAGGATCACAGGTTCAAGGACAACCTCAGCAAGTAGTGAGACTCTCATCAACCTAGTGAAACTCTGTTTTCAAATAAAAATACAAATAGGCCTGGGGGTATAGTTCGGAGGTAGAATGCCCCTGGGTTCGATCTCCAGTGCCACAGAATAAATAAATAATGAATAAATAAATAAATAAGGCTGGAGGTGACACACACACACACACACACACACACACACACACACACACACGAACCTCAGAAGAAGGACCAGGTAAATCACCTCTCAGAATAAGGTGTGTCTGAAGGCTAAACTTGGAGGATCAGTGGACGGGAGTTACGCCAGCCTCCCGGGCCCCGACTCACCTTCTCCTAGTGTCTGCTTGAGTAAGTCGTGCTTGGCCTGGAGCTTGGTGATGAGGTTGCTGCCATTCACATACTCCTTAAATTTCTGTAAGACACAAGGCCCGAGGAAGTTACAGGCTGCAGCGATGGGATCCCTGGCTGTGGAGCTGAGCTCTGGAGTGGGGAGGTACAGGAAGATCAAGTGCTGCTCAGGGACCCTGGCGTGGGGAGCAGAGAGGCCGTTGCATCTGCGTCGAGCCCTGCTGAATCCTGGGGGGCTCCTGCCTTTCTGGTTATGAGAAGTATGTCAGCCAATGAGGTTGATATATTGAGTATTAAGAAAAAATACAAGCCAGGCGTGGTGGTGCACGCCTGTAATCCCAGTACTTGGGAGGCTGAGACGGGAGGATCGCAGGCTTAAGACCAGCCTTCAACAACTTAGCAAGACCCTGTTGGAAAATTTAAAAAATAAAAACAAAGGGGGTGTAGCTTGGGGGTAGAATACCCCTGGGTTCAATCTCCAGTACCAAAAAGAAAAGAAAAAATACAGCATCTCATGCTATTTGGTTAAAGACATTACAGAACTCCTTTACGTTCAAGCAGGCTGGACCCCTTCTCTGCTTCCGCAACCCAGACTTCTTTGCTTCTACTGCCTGGGTGAGCAGCTGTTCATACATAGGCGCCCTCCTCACTCATCTTTCTAGCCCATAAATTCTCTCTGTGAAGACAGTAGCCACCAGTGGAAGTGGAGGATGTTGGGACCTGGAATGGGGCTTTTTTTTTCTTGACGAGGTCAAACAATGTTGGTGAGCCGGGCGTGGTGGCACACACTTGTAATCCCAGGACTTGGGAGGTTGAGACAGGAGGATTGCAGGTTTGTGGTCAGCCTCAGCTACTTAGTGAGGCCCTCCACAATTTAGTGAGACCCTGTTTCGAACTAAAGAATAAAAAAATAGGGCTGTGGGTGTAGCTCGGAGGTAGAATGCCCCTAGGTTCAATCCCCAGTACTGCAAAAAAAAAAAAAATATATATATATATATATATATGGCTGGAGGTGTAGCTTGGAGGTAAATGTCCCTGGGTTCAACCCCCAGCACTAAAATAAAAAAGAGGATTCCTAAGTGGCAATGGACATGAGACTCCCCAAGACATCACTGACGGAGGCTTTAAAAGGAGGGGGGCCTGGCTCATGGCTGCTCACAGAGAAGAGATTGAGCTGATATTAACTAGTGTGTGTGTATGTGTGTGTGTGTGTGTATGTGTGTGTGTGTGTGTGGTGTTAGGGATTGAACCCAGGGATATTCTACCTCTGAGCTACACCCCCAGCCCTATTTTATTCTTCTTTATTTTGAAACAGGGTCTCACTAAGTTGCAAGGGGCCTTACTAAGTTATTGAGGCTGGCCTGGAACCTGCCATCCTCCTGCCTCAGTCTTCCAAGTACTGGGATTACAAGCTTGCGCCACCACGCCTGGGTTTATTCTTTGTTTTGAAACAGGGTCTCACTAAGTTGCGGAGTGCCTCACTAAGTAGCTGAGGCTGGCCACGAACCTGTGATCCTCCTGTCTCAGCCTCCCAAGTACTGGGATTACAAGCGTGTGCCACCACACCCGGCTTAACTTGATTTTAAAATAACAAAAAATAAATGAACAATGGATATGATCCTTGGACATATGAACAGGCATATAGTTCCTTTAATGGAAGAAGTGAGAAATCTGTTGTAGTCTGTGCTGGTCAGACTGTGACTGGAACTCTCTCTTTAGAAGATGTAGTAACAAATAGAACATGTGCAGGGGTCACTAGGATACCGAGCCTACTAAAAAAAAAATTTTTATATATATATGCTTTTAAGGCAGGACTAAAAGAAAGTAAATTTGGCCTGGAGACATGAAAAGCCAGCTCCCTGCAACCCAGAAAGAGAGAGTTGTGGAGAGTCAGCCTCCCTCTGGGCCGCTGCCGAAAACAGAGACAAGATCAATGGCCAGAAATCCTAGCGTGGAGATTTTTGAAGGTAACAAAGATAAAGGGAAACACAATATCCAAAGCCAGCCACCACCCAACAAAAGGGTTATTTTGGGAAAGAGGGAGCTTTTAATTCCGGGAGCATTCAAGCAGAGTTTGACTGACCTTCTGGCTGAGAAATGGATCAGATGGAAGACAGGTCCCTTATTCCTCCCCTTTTCAACAAACCCGCGTTGAACTAAAGCCCCGATTCTCTTGTCTTTGCTGCTCCCTGCCAAGGGGAAGGTAACGAACCCAAGATTTTACATGACACCCATGAGTGCCGGCACCTCATGAGCATTGTGCTTGGGTCGCTGAAGTCTTCATTTCTAAAGCATAAGCCCAAGGGTAAAACAATTCAGCACACACACACACACACACACCTTGAGAGTTGTAACTTGAGGCTTGCACCTGACTTTCTTAGCCATTTCCCTTTCACCCAATGGAATAAAACTTTCTGGTTTTCTTTTTTTTTTTTTTGCGGTACTGGGGATCGAACTCAGGGGCATTCTGCCTCCAAGCTACACCCCCAGCCCTATTTTTTATTCTTTATTTTGAAACAGGATCTCACGAAGTTCCAGAGGATCTCACAAGTTGCTGAGGCTGGCCGCGAACCCGGATCCTCCAGTCTTAGCCTCCCAAGTACTAGGATTACAAGCGTGCGCCACCACGCCTGGCTCCCAGATCCATCCATCCATCCATCCATCCATCCATCCATTTATTTATTTATTTTGCGGTACTGGGGATTGAACCCAGGGACATTCTACCTCTGAGCTACACCCCCCAGCCCTATTTTTATTCTCTGTTTTGAAGCAGGGTTTCATTAAGTTGCACAGGACCTCACTAAGTAGTCAAGGCTGGCTGCGAACCTGTGATTCTCCTGTCTCAGCCTCCCAAGTACTGGGATTACAAGCGTGCACCACCACGCCCAGCTTTCTCTGTTTTATTTATTTTTTTGCTGTTGTTGTTTCTATTTTTTGGTACTGAGCATTGAACCCAGGGGTATTTTCTACCTTTTATTTTTTATTTTGAAACAGGGTCTGGCTAAATTGTTGAGACTGACTTCAAACCTGCTATCCTCCTACCTCAGCCTCCCAAGTACTGGGATTACAGGTGTGCACCACCATGCCTGCCTTTTTTTTTTTTTGGTACTGGAGATTAAACCCAAGAACATTCTAGCTCTGAGCTACACCCCCACCCTTTCTATTTTTATTTTGAAACAGGGTCTCACTAAGTTGCCAAGGCTGGCCTTGAACCTGCGATCCTCCTATTTCACTCAGCCTCCCAAGTCCTGAGATTACAGGCATGTACCACCACACCCAGCTCCTCTTTGGCTTTTTATCTACAGCAAGAGATTTTCAATAACCATCGCCCAAGACCAGTGCCGATTCTACCCATCGATAATTTCACTTTCTGTGTTACAGAAACTCCAGCCAGGCAACTTCATGTTAAGAGGCACATCCCAGGGCTAATCCACCCATGTGGTCTTGCGGGCCCTCAATTGATCAGGCCGCTCCCCAAAGTCACGGCCTGAGGCGGTCAGCGGACAGTGGGCCCCACATTGGGCGCCACTTACCGTGAAATAAAACATTTCTGTTTCCTGCTGGTTGGCTCTCCGTTTGGCGATGTTGACCTTGCTCATGTAGGTCTCCGAGGCAGCTGACTTGATGGACTCCGTGGACCGGCTGTGTTGGAAGGCGTCAGACACGTCGAAGTCCTCTACAGTCAGCATGTCCTGGAGGGTCTGCATGGTGGCGTCCAGCGTTTTCCTCACCTGGGGAAGCAGCGCCTCTGCTAAAACCCTTTGTTCCGATGATGGCTTTGACATTTCAAAGTCCCGTTCCCAATATCTACTTTATTCTTGCCCATGAAGCCCCTATGTGGGACAAAGACAACCGTTCCCATTAGACTGGCACAAGGTTGCACAGCTGGCTGGGGGAGGGCCAAGGCGCCTTGACTAAAGTCATTTTATTGTTTTGCTTCTGCCAGAGGGGACTTTGGGGATTGTTGTGACACATAAGGGACTCAGGTTTCTAGGTCTGGTTTTTTTTTTTTTTTTTTGGTACTGGGGATTGAACCCAGGGGCATTCTACCTCCGAGCTATACCCCCAGACCTATTTTATTCTTTATTTTGAAACAGGGCCTCACTAACTTGTGGAGGGCTTCACTAAGTAGCTGAGGCTGGCTGTGAACCCGGATCCTCCTGTCTCAGCCTCCCAAGTACTGGGATTACAAGTGTGCACCACCACGCCTGGCTTCTAGGTCTGTTTTTTTGTTGCTGCTATCTTGAGGTACTGGGGATTGAACCCAAGGGCACTCTACCTCCAAGCTACACCCCCAGCCCTATTTTATTTTATTTTATTTTTTATTTTGAAACAAGGTCTTGCGAGATTATTGACAGCCTGCCTAAGTTGCTGAGGCTGGCTTTGAACCTGCGATCCTCCTGTCTCAGTCTCCCAAGTACTGGGATTACAAGCATGTGCCACCATGCCTGGCTCTAGGTCTGTTTCTCTTTGCATGGTTACATAGCCCCAAACTGGCTCCCACAGTAGGAGGCCATCAGTACAGTAGGGATGGCACTCGAGTTCTGGGTCTCTTCCTTCAGAAGAGGGAGGGGATGAAGTCTGGATAATGGTGGGCAGTGACCCTCGAGGAGGGAACTGTCTGGGGATCTGCCATCTGACTCCCATCAAAAGCCTAGCTGGGAGCTGGGATTGGTGGCACATGCCTATCATCCCAGTACTTGGGAAGCTGAGACAGGAGGATCACAGGTTCAAGGCCAGCCTCAGCAAGAAGCAAGACACTCAGCAACCTAGAGAGACCCTGTTTCAAAATAAAAATAAAATAGGTCTGGAGGTGTGGCTCAGAGAAGGAGGAAAGAAAGGAAAACACTTTTCTTGCCTCCAGTCCCTGCTAGGTTTGAAGAACAAGCACCTAGCTTGTCTCCCTAGAACCTCCCAGGACTGCTTTGATTCGTTGCTGTCCTGAGCTACGATCTGCGCCACATTTGCCCTGGCTCTGTCCTTGGAGGAGACGGAAGGCAAACCTGTCCCTGCGCAGGATGACCTTCTTGGGATGTAAAGACAGAGACCACATCATCTCACGTCCCACCATGACTGTGCTTCCCAAGGATAAACCCGCCTGCGTCCTTGGGTGACGCTCCCCATGTCCTGGCGTGCTTTCTGCAGGGGCCCCCAGTCTGCTGACGTCCTCCTGGAGAGAGGTGACCGGGGAGGACAGGACACGTCCCCTCTGGCCTCTTCTGTCCAGCTCAGCGTGGAATCGCCTCAGCTGGAACCTCCACCTGCACCCACCTCACAGGGACACAACCACTACTGACATTTTGGAGGACTGTCCTTCAGTCCTTGTCCATGCCTGTGACTACACACACGTACATACATGCGCACGTAGCTTACCCTAGCTGTGATAAAGCTGAACCCAGAGCCCTACTTCCTCTTTGCTTTTCTTTCATTTAACATCTTATGAGCATCCCCCCCCCCCGGGCCACTAGAAATTTTGGGTGTGTAGTTTTCAGGGTTGTGTAATATTCCATCTTACAGCCAACCCATCTTGTGGTGTGTTCCATGGCAAGAGTGGAGTCCCTGGGGCCAGCCAGGCCTTCTGGGGGAAACCCCTTGCAGGGCACAGGGTCCACTCACCTCCTCATTCTCTATCTTGAGAGTGGCCAGTCTAGACTGCAACTGGTGGTACCGCATGAGCAATTCCGTCTGGACCGGCTGCTGCGCGCTGACCTGGCACACCTGCAGAGAGAACAGACATTGCTGTGGCCACACGGTGGCGCCCCTCACCTGCGTGGAGCCCAGCAGGGCTGAGCAACCCGGACCCTGGTTAGCCCAAGGTTCCCCAGCTCACAAGTGCAAATGGGGACACCAGACGGGACAAGGGTCTTCCTCCTTCAAAGTTCACCTCTTGCCATGGTGGGGACAGCGCTGCTCAGCCCTGACCTTCCGGATCTGTCCAGCACTGTAGGTTTACAAAGAGCCTTAACAAGCCGGGTGTGGTGGTGCACACTTGTCATCCCAGTACTTGGGAGGCTGAGACAGGAGGATTGCAGGTTCACTGCCAGCCTTAGCTACTTAAGAGGCCCTCTGCAACTTAGTGAGACCCTCTTTCAAAATAAAGAATAAAAAATAGGGCTGGGGGTGTAGCGCGGAGGTAGAACACCCTTGCGTTCAATCCCCGGTACCGCAAAAAAAAAAAAAAAAAAAAAAATTAAAAAATTAAAAAAAATAAAAAAAATAAAAAAACAAAGAGCCTTAACATAATCCTTTATTTTGTTTTTGGTACTGAGGATTGAACCCAGGGGCACTCTATCACTGAGCTACACCCCCAGCCCTTCTTATTTTTTATTTTGAAACAGGGTCTCACTAAGTTGCTGAAGGCCTTGCTAAATTGCTGGGGCTGGCCTCAACCCTGCGATCCTCCTGTCTCAGCCTCCCAAGTACTGGGATTACAGGTGTAATTAATTAATTTTTTATAATTTATTTTCAGAAATGAGTTTCAAAGTATGTACAGTATATTGCTTTTATATTTTTCTACAACTTTGAAACACATCATCTGTATTTATTAAGTAATACTAATGAGTAAAATACCCATGTTAAGTCCTCTCTTTGCCACTTGCTGTTCATGAAACTATCGGTTAAAAACATTTTGGCATTAGCCTAGGCATGGTGGCGCACATTTGTCATCCCAGTACTTGGAAGGCTGAGACAGGAGGGTCACAGGTTCGCGGCCAGCCTCAGCTACTTAGTGAGGCCCTCCACAACTTAGTGAGAACCTGTTTCAAAATAAAGAATAAAAAATAGGGCTGGGGGTGTAGCTTAGAGGTAGAATGCCTCTGGGTTCAATCCCTAGACCACACACACACAAAAATTTTGGCATTATAATAAGTTCAACAAAGAATGAGACTGTTCCATGCAGAATGGGGGGGGCTCCCTTGGGGTCTTCTAGATATATGGGGAGGGGTTCCAAAGAAAGCTAAGATTGGCCAGGTACAGTGGCCCACACCTGTAATCCCAGTACTAGGGAGGCTGAGACAGGAGGATCACAGGTTTAAGGCCAGCTTCAGCAACTTAGCAAGATCCTCAGCAACTTGGCGAGATCCTGTTTCAAAATAATAATAAAAAAATTCAAGGGCTAGGTGTGTAGTTTGGAGGTAGAATGCCTCTGAGTTCAATTCCTAGTACCATAAAATAAAAAAAGGGAGAAAGCTAAGAAGGGCCTCACCAGATGTTAAGCAGATGCCAGCCCCATGGTCTTAGACTTCCAGCCTCCCCAACTGTGAGCTGAATGAACTACTATTCTTTCTTTCTTTGTTTTTTTTTTTTAACAGTACCAGGGATTGAACCCAGGGGCATTCTACCTCCGAGCTCCACCCCCAGTCCTATTTTTTAGTCTTTATTTTGAGACGGTCTCACTAAGTTGCAGAGGCCTCACTAAGTAGCTGAGGCTGGCCGCGAACCTGGATCCTCCTGCCTCAGCCTCCCAAGTCCTGGGATGACAAGGGTGCACCACCACATCCCCTGGTGTAATGATGAGCACTCTTGAATGTGAATCCAGCTGTTCTTTTTTTTTTTTAGGTGGTATCAGGGATTGAACCCAGGGGCATTCTACCTCCGCGCTACACCTCCGGCCCTATTTTTTATACTTTATTTTTTAAAACCGGGTCTCACGAAGTTGCGGAGGGCCTCACTAAGCAGAGAGAGAGAGAGAGAGAGAGAGAGAGAGAGAGAGAGAGAGTCAGAGAGAGAGAGAGAGAAAGAGAGAGAGCTGAGGCTGGCCGCAAACCCGGATCCTCCGGTCTCCGCCTCCCAAAGTACTGGGATTACAAGCGTGCGCCACCACGCCGGCCCAGCTGTTCTTTCTAAGCTACACGGCCTCGGGTATTTTGGTACAGCAACAGAGAACGAGCTGCGCCACCACCTCCGGCAGGTGTGGCTCCTGGGAGAGACACCCACCTCGTCGCCCATGTGGGGCTGGAACTCGAACTTGAGCGGGGGGCAGAAGACCTGGTTGCACATGTCCATGAGTGTGTGCTTGTCGCTGCGGGAATCCAGGCTGTCCACCGCGTTCTCGATGACATCCAGCCCCTCGTGGCGCGAGGTCTCCAGGTTGTATTCAGCCGAGAGGTAGGTCCGGAAGGTGCGGGCCAGGCTGGCGTGAAAGCCCAGATCACAGCACTGGGGGACAGACGACAACAGAAGGGCACAGATGGCAGCTGCCGCTGTGACTTCTGGTCACCTCTGGCTCCATGGCGCTTCGCTGAGCCCGCAGAGGGAGATGGGGACTGAGGTCTGGGCTGCAGTGGCACTTCTCTCGGCTCCCCAAATTCACCACGTGCTCCCTCACACCTAGGCCTCCACATTGCAGCCACTCTGCCCGGAGCACTCTCCTGTCAGGAGCCAGCTAAGAGTTCACGCCCTCCAGGAACCCTCCTCGATGTCCTCCACGCTGTCGGTGGCAAAGTGTCCCTCCTCCGGGGGATATTTCCTCCCTGTGACCCCGCCACTTGGCCCTACAATTGCCTATCAACACGTCCCCTCTATGTGGGCAGACCCGCGGCTGCACCCCAAGTCCTAGACCATAGCAGGTGCTCAATAAATACTGGCTACACGAAAGAGCCAAAAGGTAGAGCGGAGGAGGGGTCTGGCCTTAGGCCATCTGGACAGCTGAGCAGCTCCCTGCACCCTGGGGCGGTGGTGACAGGTCCCCTGCTGCACCATGGGAAAAGCGGTGACCCCCGGACTTCCCCACAGGACGCATGGGGCCAGAGGGACAGGATCCAGCAGTAGCACTGAACCTTTACTAAACACCCACCGGACCCGGTCCCCATCTGCACAGGGAGGGGGAGACAGAGAAACAGTCTGGGCCTGACACAGGTGACATGGCGGCTCTCCCTGACACTGGCACGCACAGTGTCCGCTCCCCAAGCCCAGCTGTCCTCCGGCGTGCCCTGCACAGCTGGCCCTGCAAAATCAGGGTCCTTCTCTCCATTTGCTTAAACTGCCTGATTTCTCCCACAATGACACTCCCATGGGACACTGGTCCATGTCACTCTTTGTCCCTCACAGGGACGTGTGTATGGTTGACTGGACATCTGGGTACTGAACGTGTTAACATTTCCTTTACCACACTGGGGCTCCCCAAGAGCGTGAACTGCATACGATTCACCCCCGTATCCCTCCCACCCAGTAAAGGGCCTGGTGCGGAGAAGCCATCTTGAAAAGCTGGTGTGGCATATGCGACTGCCCACGACCAGCCGCGGGGAGCCATCACAGGCCACCTCCACTGCACACGTGGAAATCCCAGTGCTACCCAGGGCCCAGGCCCCAAACACCCGCTGCCCTTCAATCCAGCAGGGCTCCGATGACCTGGCCACACCAGCTAAGGACCAAGGCCAGCCCCCTGCAGCTGGTGACACCCGGCAGCCTCGGGGGAGCCCCGTTCAGTCCCAGATACCCCGGTGCTCACATCAATCAGGTCGGAAACGTCGTGGATGTAGTATTTGCTTATAGCTGCGTTGGTGGCCGCCAGGTTGAGCAGGTAGTCGTTCCGGGCCTTTGTGCATTTCAGCTTGTTCTCAGAATACTTTGCCTGCCTCTGGAAGAGGGAAAGGGGGTGTGTCAGAGCCCAGCCACAGAGGGGCAGGACTGGGGGTTTTAAGGCGACAGCCTACCATGTCACCCCACACCTGCACCTATGGCCTCATCTCAGGTAAATGAGGTCTGGATCCTGGGTTCAATAAGTCCACCTTGCATGGCACAGGTGCAGCCAACAGCAACGCTATTTGATACCCAGCAGCCCTAATGGTGGTCTCCACTGGGTGGGGAATAAATGAGACCCCCACCTAGCCCCTGCTAGGGGCTCCCCAAGCTGGTCGTGAAGGCCTGAGAAGCTCTGCGTGACCCATGTGCTCTGTCCACGTCTCGAGCCCTGTCTTCCTGATGTTCCCAAGCCTCCTCTGTCCGTCCTTTAAGAGACTGTTATAAGGCCAGGCGTAGTGGCACACACCTGTAATCCCAGTCCTTGGGAGGCTGAGACAGGAAGATCGCAGGTTTGAGGCCAGCCTCAGCTACTTAATGAGGCCCTCCGCAACTTAGTGAGACCCTGTTTCAAAATAAGAAGATAAAAGCAGGCATGGTGGCACACACTTGTAATTCCAGTACTGGGGAGGATGAGACCGAAGGATCTGGGTTCGCAGCCAGCCTCAGCTACTTAGTGAGGCCCTCTGCAACTTAGTGAGACCCTACTTCAAAATAAAGAACAAAAAATAGGGCTGGGGATATAGCTTGGAGTAGAATGCCCCAGGGTTCAATCCCCACTGCCGAAAAAAAAAAAGATAAAGCTGGTCGTGATGGTGCACGCTTGTAATCCCAGTACACGGGAGGCTGAGACGGGAGGATCGCAGGTTCACAGCCAGCCTCAGCTACTTGTGAGGCCCTCAGCAACTTAGTGAGACCCTGTTTCAAAATAAAGAATAAAAAAATCGGGCTGGGGGTGTAGCTCAGAGGTAGAATGCCCCTGGGTTCAATCCCCAGTACTGCAAAAAAAAAAAAAAGAAGAAGAAAATAAAATAGGGCTGTGTAGCTCAGAGGTAGAACCCCCTGGGGTTCAATCCCCAGTACTGCAAAAAAAAAAAAAAAAAAGAGAGAGCCTGCTATGGTTGGATCTGGGATGTAGAAGGCTTGGTCCCCAGCACAGCAGGGTTCAGAGGTGGGCTTTGGGAGGTGACCAGCTCAGGAGGATTGTGATCTCATCAGTAGATTAATCTATCCATAGCCGAGTGGACTATGGGAGGAGGTGCAAAGCGAAGGCAGCGGGACATGGTCGCAGGACTGTAAGTGGGTCGCTGGAGGTGTGGCCTTGAGGCCCTGGCCCCTTCTTTTCTTTTCCTCTCTCTGCTTTCCTATTGCCTTGAGTAACTTTTCTCCTCCACGCTCTGCTCCCATGATGTTTCTGCCTTGGAGCCGGCCAACCATGGACTGAGCCTCTGGAACCCTGAGCCACATAAACGTTTCCTCCTCTAAGTTGTGCATGTCAGAGATTTTGGTCACAGCAAGGAAGAGCTGACTCACACAGAGACCCACCTCGCTGCTGCCTGGAGGCCGGCAGACTCACGGTGGTCCTCCTCCTGGATCTCCACCTAGTTTGGACCTTCATGTCACTCGGGTCCTTACCCAAGGTTGCATGGTCACACTGGCCCTGGATAACAGCCTTGTCTGAAACGCACCCCAGCATCTCCACGTCCACTCCTCTGCCTCCATCCCTTTGCCCAGCTCTGCTTTTCTTCAGAAGCCCTTTCCACCACATGAAATTATATATTACGTATGTATATTTCCTTCCTTCCTTCCTTCCTTCCTTCCTTCCTTCCTTCCTTCCTTTCTTTTTTGGTACTGGGGATTGAACCCTGGGGCATTCTACTTCTGAGCTACATCCCCAGCCCTATATTTTATTCTTTATTTTGAAACAGGGTCTCACTGAGTTGTGGAAGGCCTCACTAAGTAGCTGAGGCTGGCCACGAACCCGGATCCTCCGGTCTCAGCCTCCCAAGTACTGGGATGACAATCATGTGCCACCACACCCGGCTTATTTTTTTCTTTAAATCTCTGTTTACTTGTTGCTCATCAGGGTCTCTCACCAGAAAGTAGGCTCTGTGAAGTCAGGGATTGCACCTGCCTGGCTCATCACTGGGTCTGTGGCGCCCACATTGGTCCACATTGGCAGGGATGGGCTGGGTTTGCGGAGTGAAGGACCGGCGAGGGGGGGCCTAGAGAATGGCCATCTGGGTTGGAGTGGAGGGAGACGGGAGCCAGAAGCCCGACAGTCTCCCCAGGAGCTGCTTCTGTTCTGGGACAGCGGGTGGGTAGAGCAAAGATTGGGGGGTGCACAGCTGCCTTTGCTCCTTTCAGATGGATGAACCCCAGTACTGGGTAAAAAGATAGGTCTCCTTGAAGAAACAAGGCTTCCCCCATTGCCTACACACCCTTTTCTTGTGTGTGTGTGTGTATGTGTGTGTAATGCAATTAATAAAATAATAATAACAACATTCTATTCTATGGACCAAGACATATTATTCATCCCTTCATCAGTAGTAGGACATTTAATTTTCCATTTCTGGGCTATTGTGAATAATGCTGCTTGAACATTCATGTACAAGTTTTTCTTTCTTTTTTTTTTTTTTTTGCGGTACTGGGGATTGAACCCAGGGGCCTTCTACCTCCGCACTACACCTCCGGCCCTATTTTTTATACTTTATTTTGAAACCGGGTCTCATGAAGTTGCGGAGGGCCTCACTAAGGAGAGAGAGAGAGAGAGAGGGAGAAAGAGAGAGACAGAGCTGAGGCTGGCCGCGAACCCGGATCCTCCAGTCTCCGCCTCCCAAAGTACTGGGATTACAAGCGTGCGCCACCACGCCCGGCATGTACAAGTTTTTCTATGGACGTGTGTGTGTGTGTGTGTGTGTGTGTGTGTGTGTAGTTCCAGAGACTGAACCCAGGGGAATCCTACCTCTGAACTACAACCCCAGCCCTTTTTGTTTTTTTGTTTTGAATCAGTCTTGCTAGGTTGCTGAGAGTCTCGCTACATTACTGAGGCTGGTCTCGAATCTGTGATCCTCTTGTCTCAGCCTCCCAAGTACTGAGCTTATAGGTGTGCGCCACCACATCCGGCTTGCATGAACATATGTCTTAATTTCTCTTGGGTAGATACCCAGGAGTGGGATTGTCAAGTCACATGGTAATTTAGTCTCTGTTTTACATTTTTAGGAGCTGCCAGGTTGCTTTCCAAAGCGACACAATGTTATATTCCCTCCAGCAGTATGTGAAAATTCTAATTTCTCAACCTCCTCATGGATCCTTTCTTTACCTGCCTTTTTTATTCTAGCCATTCAAGAGCTGTGAAGCAGTATTTCATTATGCTTTGGGGTTGTATTTCTTTAAGCATTAATAATGCTGAGCATCTTCTTATGTACTTATTGATCATTTACATATACCTTACCCGGATCCTGTTGGGCTTTGTTCCCACCCGGTTTCCTATAATTTTGACAGCTAAGGGACCCTATCATCATAGAATTAGATTAACAGAAGCCCAAATAAATATCTGGCACGATGTTTAGATAACGAGTGTTCTGCAAATATTTCACCCACAATTGTGTGAAATGAACAAATACGGAAAATTCAACAAGAATATCATACACAGCCTTTCAAGGAGAAAGGAATCTTGGAATTCACTTCCTTTAGAATGACAAGAAAGCAGCATTGTGCTGTCCTTTGAAATCCCCTGGCTATGACAGATATCACTGAATGATCACAGCACCACTTTGAACTAAGCCTGCTTAAGGCTTCACATCCTCAACACAGCACCTGGGGCAGCCATTACCAATCGATCAGCGCCCGGGGCAGCCATTACCAATCAATCAGAGCTGACAGGTGAGAGACGAAACAGTGTGCACCCGTCAGATTTGAAAACTGCGGCTCAGGGAGGTGCTGCAAATGTGGCTCTTTCAAAGCCCAGGCCCTCAGACTCCAAAGCCAGAGCTCCTCCCACCAGGCCCTGCTAAAGTACTTTCTCAGTGCTGGTACACAGTGATTTTAGGTCTCTGTTTTCAGCCGGGCATGGTGGCGCACATTTATAATACCAGTACTTGAAAGGCTGAGACTGGAGGATCATATGTTCGCGGCCAGCCTTAGCTACTTAGTGAGGCCTCTGCAACTTAGTGAGACCCTGTTTCAAAATAAAGAATCAAAAATCGGGCTGGGGGTGTAGCTCAGAGGTAGAATGCCCCTGGGTTCAATCCCCAGTACCACCAAAAAAAAAAAAACAAGTCTGTTTTCTGGCACAGTGATGATAATTTCACAACATGCCCTTCATCAGGAACCCAGGTACCCCTTGTGGGTCTCTTTTTTTTTTTTGTGGTACTAGGGATTGAGCCCAGGGGCATTCTACCTCCAAGATACACCCCCAGCCCTATTTTATTTTTATTTTGAAACAGGGTCTCACTAGGTTGCTGAGAGTCTCGCTACATTGTCGAGGCTGGCCGCAAACCTGCAATCCTCCTGTCTCAGCCTCCCAAGTACTGGGATTACATGCATGTGCCACCACGCCCAGCTCTCTCTTTCTTTCTTTTCTTTGGTACTAGGAATTGAACCCAGGGGCACTCTACCTCTGAGCTAGACCCCCGACCCTATATATATATATATATATATTTTTGAAACAAGGTCTCGCTAAGTTGCTGAGGCTGGCCTTGAACCTGCAATCCTCCTATCTCAGCCTCCCAAATACTGGGATAACAGGCCTGCACCACCACGCCCTGCTGCAGTTCTCTTGGGTCCTGATTGGCCCTCCTCCCTGCCCCTCGCAACAACCCTTGCTCCCACTGAGGCCCGACACTTCCTGCCATCTGAGCACGTGCTAGCTGGACCCGGATCCTGTCATCTGAGCGCCTCTGCCACAGGGGCACGGCCAGCCCTGCCTCCTCCCTACACCGCCCGGCAAGATGGCAGGTGCTATAGCATCGCTCCACCCTCTTGCCCTGGTGCAGAGAATGGGGGAAGGCCCAGCCGTCCACTGTCAGCTGACCGCCACCTCGCCCAGCCGGGGCCCCCACTCGCCTTCTCCTTCATCTTCTCTATCTTCTTCACGGAGCTGCGGCGCTGGGGCCGGTCCTCGTGCCGGAGCAGGTTCATGCTGAGCTCCCCCGACTTGTTGAACTGCTTCTCCTCCTGCTTCTCGGCCTCCTTTAGCTTGCTTTCGGCACTGATGCTCTCCGCATGGTACATGTGGTAGGTTTTCATGACCTGCGGACACACAGGCGGGAGAAGCCAGTGGCCTGTTAGGACCCAGCACGGTCTGTCCTGTTGCTCCTGGCCCCACCCAAGCTCTGTGCGACACCTGTCCCCACCTCCTCTGGCAAGGCACTCTGAACACCTCCTGCGTTTCTTCACTTTTGCACGCACTCTCTAAGGACTGGAAATTATCCTGATCGTGCAGCTTCGGTGTCACCTTCATCGTCACCATCGTCATCTGCAGACGATGGGTCAGATGGGGCTAGCAAAGGGGACCTTACCAAGGGTGACCACAGACCCCAAGCACTTCAGGGTTCTCAAAGGTGATGTGGCAAGCTGGGCCCTTCCTCCGGTGTCCTCTGCCACCCATGATCCTTGCATCCCACCCCTGTCCCCGCCATGCCAATGGGAAAGCCCTCCTCAGGTACACACGGGGCTTCTGTGGCGAACATGCTTCTTCCTCATACATAAATTATTATTTTTTTGTGTGTGTGGCATTGGGGATTGAACCCAGGGGCATTCTACCTCTGAGCTACATCCCCAGCCCTATTTTATTTTTATTTTGAAACAGGGTCTCACTAAGTTGATGGAAGTCTCACTTATTACTGAGGCTGTCCTGGAATCTGCAATCCTCCTGTCTCAGCCTCCCAAGTACTGGGATTACAAGCATCTGCCACCACGCCCGGCTATACAAATAATTTTCTCAGCTGTTTCCTTACGTAAAATGGGCCTGCAAGTTGGGCACAGTGGCACACGTCTATAATCCCAGTACTTGGGAGGCTGAGACAGGAGGATTGCAGGTTTGAGGCCAGCCTCTGCAACTTAGCAAAACCCTCAGCAAAAGGACTGGGGGTGTAGCTTGGAGGTAGAATGCCTCTGGGTTAAACCCCAATTACACAAAATTAATTAATTAATTAATTAATTAATAATAAAAAGGGGCTGGGCGTGGTGGTGCACGTTTATAGTCCCAGTACTTGGGAGGCTGAGACAGGAGGATAGAGGGTTTGAGGCCAGCCTCAGTGATTTAGGTCCTCTGAAACTTAATGAGACCCTGTTTCCAAATAAAAAGATAAAATAGGGCTGAGGGTGTAGCTTGGAGGTGGAATGCCCCTGGGTTCAATCCACAGTACCACGAAAATAAAATAAATTAAAAAAATAAAATAATAAAATAAAATGGGCTGTGGGGGTAAGCCAGGCGTGGTGTTGCACGCTTGTAATCCCAGTACTTGGGAAGCCACTTAGTGAGGCCCTCCGCAACTTAGTGAGACCCTGTTTCAAAATAAAGAATAAAAAATAGGGCTGGGGGTGTAGCTCAGAGGTAAAATGCCTCTGGGTTCAATAAAGAAAAAAGAAAAAAATGGACCTACAAATGACTCAGTCCCCAAAAGGATTACTAGATAACCTTATCGATACCCTGTGCTCTCTGAACTACACTCATCCTTGGCTATAAAAGGAATTACTACAAAGCAAACTGCACTTTGGCTACTCTACTTCCATAATAAAAATTAAATATTGTCAGAACCAGGGAAAATGTTGAGCCAGAAGAAATCCGAGACAACATCTAATCAAACTATTACCTCATTTTACAAATGGGGAAACTGAGGCCCAGAGAGGCAAAGATTAGTGCAGAGTCTCCAGACTTTACTGCATGTAGCCAGTACGACAATCAAGATATAGAACTCCCATCACATCAATAAGATCCCTCTCGTCCCTCTGCAGCCAACCCCTGGCCTACCCCAGCCCTGGGCAAGCACTGATTTGCTTCCTTTCACTATAGATTGGTTTCGAGTGTTCTAGAACTCCATATACATGGAATCATATGGCACAAACTTTTTGGGGTCTGTCCTCTTTCACTCGGCAAAATTTATTTTTAATTTTTTTTTTTTGCGGTACCGGGGATTGAACCCAGGGGCATTCTACCTCCGAGCTACACCCCCGGCCCTATTTTTTATTCTTTATTTTGAAACAGGGTCTCACTAAGTTGCAGAGGGCCTCACTAAGTAGCTGAGGCTGGCCGCGAACCCAGATCCTCCTGTCTCAGCCTCCCAAGTACTGGGATTACAAGCGTGCACCACCATGCCCGGCTTTGGCAAAATTTTTTGAGACTTACCCCTGATGCTCTATATATCAGAAGCCATTTTTTATGGCTGAGTAGTATTCTATTGTATGGCTATACCATAATCATTTATTCATACGTTGGCAGTTATTTGAATTGTTTATAGTTTTTGGTATTATGAATTCAGCTGCTATGAATGTTCCTGTACAATTCCTTGTGTGTATATATGTTTTCATTTCTCTTAGGTAAATATCTAGGAGTCGAATTGTGGGTCATATAGAATAGAAATACACACACACACACACACACACACACACACACACCCAGGAGCATTCTACCCCCAAGCTACACTCCCAGCCCTTTTTCCTTTTTATTTTGAAACATGGTCTAAGTTGCTGAGGGTCTTGCTAGCTTGCTGAGGCTGACCTCAAACTTGCAATCCTCCTGTGACAGCCTCCCAAGTACTAGGATTACAGACACCACGCCCAGAATAAGAATATATTTAACCAGGTTAGAATTCAAGTCTCTGATTTTTATTCCAGCACGTTTGCTACTGTATCATACTGTTTGTTTATTTCACAGTTATTTTCTCAGCAGACATGAACACTTTTGGCAGTAAGGGAGCAGGCTGGGCAGCTCATGGCAAAAGCATTGTGTCTCCTGGTCCTCAACTACAAGTATACTTTTCTTTGGCAATATCAAGTTTACAATCATCTTTCTATGCTAAGAAACACAGAAATGTCTGGAATCCCTGGCTCCTGAGCCTTGTTTGTCTCTTCTGCTGTTTGGGTAATTACAGCAGCAAACAGGGCAGAGGTTTCCACCCGGGGCTGGGATGTCCTCCTGCCAGACCAGGCCTTTGAAGGCAGAAAACTTGGGATGATTTCTGGACAACTCTATAATCTTACTCATTCTCATCTGAAGTCCTGGGAAGCAATTTTACTAGGACAAGGAATTCCTCTATGATGCTTATCATTAAATCACAGTATTAATCTTTCCCCCTTTGCTATGGGTCAGGAGTCAATGGGGCAATATTGATGGTTAGAGCCTGGTAAATAAGAGTATGGACTCTGGGCCAAGTGTTGGGACTGAATCTTGGTGCTCCCATTTAGAGTTGTGTGACCTTAGGCAAGCCACACCACCTCTCTGATCTCTGCTTACTCATCTGCAAAATGGGGGGATAATAGCACTTATCGCATAGGCTTGTTGTGAGCATTAAATGAGTTAATTTTTGTAAAATGCTGAGAACAATCCCTTCCACATAGTAGGCATTGTGAGCTATCATTTCCAGCACCACCACCACCAAAGCCACCACCATCATCATTATCATCACCGCCACCTCTACCACTACCATCATAATCATTATCATCATCGCCACCACTGTCACCATCACTACTACCATCATCATCATTATCATCACCACCACCAATACCACCACCAATATCATCACCATTATTATCACCACTACCACCATCATCACCATCACCACCATCATCATCACCACCACCATCACCATCATCACCACCACCATCATCACCATTATTATCAACACCATCATCACCATTACCACCACCACAATCACCAACATCACCATCACCACCAGCATCATCATTACCATGACCACCATCACCATCATCACCACCATCACCATTATTATCATCACTACCATCACCATTATCATTGCCATCACCATCATCACCACCATCATCATCACCACCACCATCACCATCATCACCATAATCATCATCACCATTATCATTACCACCATCATCACCACCACTACCATCATCATCATTACCATGACCACCATCACCATCATCACCATCACCATCATGATCACCATCACCATCATCACCGCCATCACCATCATGACCACCATCACCATCATCACCACCATCACCATCATCACCGCCATCACCATCATCACCGCCATCACCATCATCACCGCCATCACCATCATCACCGCCATCACCATCATCATCATTATCATGACCGCTATCACCATCATCACTATCATTGCCACCATCATCATCATTACCATGACTACCATCACCATCATCACCATCATCATCATCATTATCATGACCACCATCACCATCATGACCACCATCACCATCATCACCGCCATCACCATCATCACTGCCATCACCATCATCACTATCATTGCCACCATTCCCTGCTTTGCCCTGAAGATTTAAAGACCTTGAACTTACTCAACTGACCTTAGAAAAATGCTTACAAACTCCGGAGAACATTAGCTAAAATGAAAAAAGAATAAACTCCATACCATAATTCTCCCTCCTTCATCCTGAAAATCCTCCAAACTTTCAAAACAACACATGAATAAAAAATACAGCCAACTTTTCTTCGTGGGTGCTGACGGAGCGAGCTCTTCTCTGCATCCTACCCATTCTGGTTCACGTGCAGTTGCCCTAGCGACGCCCTTCCTGCCGACTCCTTCCACTCGGCCACGTCCACCCGCTAATTTCCAAACTCCATGGACCAGAAAGTGTGCCGTCTCCGCGCATTCCCGCCACCTAGGGGCCAAAAGGCGGGACTGCAGGCTTATGCAGAACCAGAGCAGTTAGTGTTATCCTCAATGATTTTCAGGAACCAACGCGGCCGAGAGTAGAGAGCGCTGGCTGTCGTCTGTCTCCAGGGCTCCACCATCCCCTGCTCAAGGCCCCCTCTCTCCCTCCACATTCACAGACGCCCTGGTCTGTGCTTCCTGCCACGTTGCTGCTGCTGTTCCTTTCTGGACCCCACCCTCCCTCTGTTCCACGATTCCTGCGACATCCGCTCTTTTTACTTCAGCTTCCAGTCTGCTCATCTCACCAGCGGTCTGTCATCTGCATGGGGCAGCTCTGAGGGACACAGAGCATTTCCATTGCAGCTAGATCTTCCTGTCCCATCACCCATGCACACATCCATCCAGTCACCCCAGGGCAGCGTCCTGGCTGGCTGTCATCGCCTCCCAAATGTCCCTCGTTTTCTTTTTTTTTTTTTTTCTTTCTCCCCTTTACCTTGTTTCCTTTTACTCTTCTTTTTCTTGGGGGGTACTGGGGGTTGAACCCCCCCAGCCCTATTTTTTATTCTTTATTTTGAAACAGGGTCTCACTAAGTTGAAGAGGGCCTCACTAAGTAGCTGAGGCTGGCCGCGAACCCGGATCCTCCAATCTCAGCCTCCAAAGTACTGGGATTACAAGTGTGCACCACCACGCCCGGCTCTTTTACTCTTCTTGAGCCACAGAATACTACTCATCCTGCTGTCCAACAAGCAAGGCTTTCCAGGACAGTTTCTTTTTTTTTTTTTTGTGGTACCGGGGATTGAACGCAGGGGTGTTCTACCTCCGCGCTACACCCCCAGCACTATTTTTTTATGCTTTATTTTGAAACCGGGTCTCACGAAGTTGCGGAGGGCCTCACTAGATAGATAGATAGATAGAGAGAGAGAGACAGGGAGAGGGAGAGAGAGAGACAGGGAGGGAGGGAAGGAGAGAGAACGCTCGCATGCGCCTGCATGCGTGAGCTGAGGCTGGCCGCGAACCCGGATCCTCCAGTCTCCGCCTCCCAAAGTGCTGGGATTACAAGCGTGCGCCACCACACCCAGCTTCCAGGACAGTTTCTGAACTGCATTCCCAAAATCCCATGCCTGGAGAATACAGCTTTAAGAAGCGTGGGGCCTCCCAGGTGTGATGGTGCACACCTGTAATTCCAGTACTTAGGAGACTGACACAGGAGGATGGCAGGTTCAAGGCCAGCCTCAGCAACTTAGGGGGAGTCTCAGCAACCTAGTGAGACCTGTTTCAAAACAAAAAAATAATCCATGTGGAGATTCCTCAGAAAACTGGGAATGGATCCACCGCATGACCCAGCTATATCACTCCTGGGTACTCTCCAAAGGGGTTGAAACCAGAGAACTACAGTGATTTATGCATACCCATGTTCATAGCAGCACAATTCAAAATAGCCAAATTACAGAACCAACCTAGGTGTCCATCAACACATGAGTAGATTACAAAATTATGGGATATCTACACAATGGAATTCTACTTAACAATAAAGAACAAAATTAGGCTGGGCGTGGTGGCGCACGCTTGTAATCCCAGTACTTTGGGAGGCGGAGACCGGAGGTTCCGGGTTCGCGGCCAGCCTCAGCTCTCTCTCTCTCTCTCTCTCTCTCTCTCTCCTTAGTGAGGCCCTCTGCAACTTCGTGAGACCCGGTTTCAAAATAAAGTATAAAAAATAGGGCCAGGGGTGTAGCGCGGAGGTAGAACGCCCCTGCGTTCAATCCCCGGCACCGCAAAAAAAAAAGAACAAAATTAGTCATTTGCAAGAAAATGGAAGGACCTGAAGAACATTATGTTAAGTGAGACTAGCCAGTCACAGAAAGTGAAGGGTCATATGTTTTCTCTAATATGCAGAAGCTTGGGAGTATAAGGATACCAGAGGGACTCCAGATAATGGAGGAGAAGCCTCAGTGGAGCCAGGGAGGGGGTCTAAGGGAAGGGGAGGGGGAAGACAGGATCATTGGAGGAATTACTACCATTGACTATGTGTACGTATGTGAAAATACCAATGTCAACCTCAGTACTCTGTATGGGGAAGGGGAGATGAGGAGGCAGTGGGGGGCACCAATTGTTGTGTGCATATATGTCACTGTCAACATGATTGACATTATGATGTGAGACTATAAAGCACCAATAAAAGCATAAAAAATTTAAAAAAGGGCTGGGGGCTGGGTGTGGTGGCGCACGCTTGTAATCCCAGTACTTGGGAGGCTGAGACCAGAGGACCCGGGTTCGCGGCCAGCCTCAGCTACTTAGTGAGGCCCTCTGCAACTTAGTGAGACCCTGTTCCAAAATAAAGAATAAAAAACAGGGGCTGGGCATGGTGGCGCACGCTTGTAATCCCAGTACTTTGGGAGGCAGAGACCGGAGGATCCGGGTTCACACACAGCCTCAGCGCTCTCTCTCTCTCTCTCTCTCTCTCTCCCTCTCTCTCTCTCTCTCTCTCT